>WYDF02107633.1:0-23678 GCA_009867245.2 Adranes taylori
TCAATATTTATAGCCTTTGGATTTTTATATACTTTAATAAATTATTTCACGAATATTTATATAAGACCAATTGAGGAAATATAATTCTTTACAATTCATCTCTTTTATATATAACAATAAAATATTGAGCTATTATCACGTTTTATTGCTTAGAAGCTATATAAAAGATTGCGCAGAACTCATAAATAAATTATTAGCTCGCATACCATAAAGAATATGAAAAATATTTACGTCGCTGTTTTTTTTTTTAGTTTTTATTTTTTCATGGGGAAAATAATTCAGATCTCATTTTACACAGAGATAGAAAACAAAACAATCTAATTTTTGTCCATCCCAAAAATCTACATGTTGTAACACTAAAACTCATAATCGTAATGATGGACGAGAGTGATAGAATGATAAAAATTGTGTAACAAAGCATGTTACTTCAAACAGTTTACATACAGTTATAAGCCTGAGCCGTCACTCAACTTTTGCTCTGTGTACGGGTCAGCGCCTAGGCAACCACACATGATTGATTCCTTGATACGGTCTTAATACATTATTCTATGCACATCTCGCTATTAATTCCTGTGTGGTAGCTATAACACACAATTCCTCGCTCGACGACACTCAGACTCTACAGTGGAATCAGTCGGCTAACACAATAGTATCGAGAAGCAGCTAAACACATCGTACTTTTGCTCAACTCGATCTCTTACATATCAAAGCTTAGACACAGGTAACAGTGGAGAACGACACCAACACATCATATACGGAAAACGTACATACGTAAGTAACGTGTAAGATTTGATTTTGATATTTAAAATGGAATCAGGAACATATGAATTACTGTTAAATTAAACTGAAACAGGATTCAAAACTTTTGTAAAGGATATAAATTTAAAAATAATACAAATCGTGCCATCTATCGGATAATTATGTTTAGAATATTAAACAGCTAAACCGCTAGATGGCGAACGTTAAACCGCTAGATGGCGAAAAGATTAGTCCATTCTATTATCCATGACTCGGTCCTCTCACTACGACAAAGTGGATAACCACGAGAGGGATCCACAAAAGGCTACTCAACTTTTGAATGTAATATACGTAATATATGTGCTTCACTGCCATCTACAAACAAATAGCAAATTTAACTAACTATATTTATTTACGCAATATTGTTATCAAGTTAGAGATGTATCTCAATTCTACATTAAAATAAAAAACATGTACTCCAGATGTCAAAGCTTGTCATATTCATTGTTCTATTCTACAACTAAAGTACAATTACAAAATATTGGTAAAATATAAAATGTAGATGTAAATTTATGTATGTTTTTCAAAATAAATTATATGTGTGTTTTACAAAATTATGTACTTGAAGGTGTTTTTCCCAAGTTACAGAATAAAACATTGAATATATGTAATAAGTGTTGTAAATGCTTTTTACAGGGCCGTCCGCAAAAATACGAATTATTTTTAAATATATACATATACCACGGTGTAGTAGGCTTTTATTTAGGAATGCAGATCAGCATTTCAATTGAACCTCTCATACAGTCCTGTATTTTCAAGTATTTTGAAAAATATGTAATAACATGGGTTAATAAAAGCCTCTCGATGTAACAGATAGACAAATATTCTCTATGGTTTTTTTTTCTCTATTGATAATTTGGGATCCATTAAACCGATCCTCTACTTTTTCTATAGTTTAAGAAGCCTTAAAAAGTTTATATAATTATATGGGTTTCCTCAACGATTATGAAAAAGCAAGTGCTAGTCTTTTTTAAATCCGAACAAATCGGCCGATTTGACACAAATAACTTCGTAGATAAACATTTTAAAATGGCTCTACCAGATGAAAGTGGTGTTTGGAAATATAATTGAATTTATATTTAAGTAGCGCTGTGGGACGAATTGGAAATACACCGTTAGTTAGATATGTGGCGTGAAATGCAATATACTTACCCTAATTTGTTTCCTTCCGATCATCATCATCATTAAACAGCCTGTCTCGTCCACTGCTGAACATAGGCCTCTCTCAATAATCCCAATTTTTCCGGTCCTGAGCAGCATGAATCCCGTTTGTCGAGATGCGTGTTACATGATCTGTCCATCTGGTTGGTGGATCAAATTATTCGATGACTTTCATATAAAGAATTAGATAGAAAAAAAAATCGATGATTCCAATTCGACGTACATCCTTTCCCGAATTTACATATTTGCGACTTTCATATAAAGAATTAGATAGAAAAAAAAATGATTCCAATTCGACGTACATCCATTCCCGAATTTACATCTTTGCGCAAGATTTGTGTCAGTATGTCCTCCGATTGGACAGACAAGATAGACACGTTCAAAAATTATTGGGTACCTCTATAGATTTATAATCTTTTAGAGCTACGCATCCCAATCTCTAATGTATGAACCACAAATTGTCATTAATATTTAACATCTTTTCAACTTAGTATACTTTCGGGTGCTTCAGCGCCATCTACAAACAAATAGCATATTTAAGCAACTATATTAATTTAGAGAATACTGTTTTCATATTAGAGATGTGCTAACTTGAGCTCGATTAGAGATATAAAGCTTATCATATTTATTGTTTTATTCCACAAAATTGGCAAAAGGACTGCAATTTCCAAATATTTGTAAAATATAAAATGTAGAGAAAACTTATATGTACATTTTATGTTTACAAACATTTTGTACTTAAATCGTTTCAATATTGAGGCTAAAATATTGTAATGATTCAAAACAATAATGTATTATTATCCAATGTATTATTACTGACGTTTTTCACAATGTACTTATAATGTGAAAATAAAGTTCTATCTATCTATATTAATAGCTATAATATCAGATTTGAATCGTGTTTTCTTAAGGTGTATAAAAAGTGAAAGCTAGCTCATTTAGTATAACCTGAACAACCCTAATAACCTAACCAATTTTAAATATTAAAAATAAATTGGATTTCGAAAAAATGTTGAGAATAAAATTTTAAAAAATACTGTCTCATCGCAGTAAAATATTTTGGATTCATGACGTCATAAAGAATATCAATATGTATTCTTGCTTATAAATATGATAAACAAATTCCAAGTAAAAATGAAAATAGCGTAAAACGTCAGGTGTTGGACTATCAAGCTTGAGGTCTGAGTTCGAAATCCGACATTGGATTTTATTTAAGTATGTAATTATTTTTTTAAGTAATTTATGTTATTTAATCTATTATTTACAACCCTAACCCTAGCCTCACGTTAGGGTTAGGTTAGCGTTAGAGTAATGTTAGGGTGAGATTAGTTATATTGGGGTTATGTTAGCAGGGGTCTGCAACCTGAGGCCCTTTGCAACTTTTTGCGCGGCCCGCCAAAGCACCAATATCTCTATATTTATTCTATTATATATTTATTTCTATATTTATTTTTAATAATATTAATACTCGTATATGATATAAAAGCACTATTTAAGTTACATTTGAATGGGCGGTCCGCATAAAAAATTTTATTTTGAAAATGGCCCGCCGTCCGAAAAAGGTTGCCGACCCCTGTGTTAGATTATGTCAGATTAGTTTATGTAGGGTGACCAGATTCATTCAAGTTGAATGCTGGACGCTGAGCCATTTAGTTCTAAATACAATAAAACATTGATGACCACATTATTTTTATTCCTATCTTGAACACTATTGGAACATTTTAGTCCCAGACTAAAGCCTACTGGGACAATGGAGTCACACCTAATTCTTGCTAAGCAAAAAATTAAAATAATAATTTAACAATAAAATCGTATTATATATATCCTTCTTATGTAGTCTGACATAAAAAAGTCAAAACTAATAAAAAAAGATACAATCAAGCTTGTAAGGGTTAACTACTATATTATGCTGATTTTTGTTTGTAACCCCTCCCTTTTAATATTTTTTCGCACGGCCCTGTAAAAAACACTTATACAACTTATTACATGTATGTATAGTTTTTTTCTGCAACTTCAGAAAAGCAACTTCAAGTACAAAATATTTGTAAAACATAAAACCTACAGATATGTAATTTATGTCTACAATTTATATTTTACAAATATTTTGTTATTGTAGTCCTTCCGCCAAATTTGTAGAATAAAACAATGAATATGATTAGCTTTATACATCTAACCCGAATATTTTTTTAAATTTTAATGTAGGATTGGGATATAATGTATATCTGAAGTTAGCACATCTCTAACAAAAAATAATATTGTCTAGCTTAATTATGCTATTTGTTTGTAGATGGCAGAGAAGCACACGAAAGTATATATATAGTGAAAAGATGTTATATATTAACGATAGTTTGTAAATCGTCGCTGCTTACTCCGTCGCTGCATACCGTTGCAGCTACGATTTACTAATTTTTGAACGTGTCGGTTTTGTCTGTCCAATCGGAGGATTTACTGACACACAAATCGTTGTTCACAAACGCAAAGTTATAAATGGTTACTTGCATATATTATATATGGTGGAATAAAAAGTTCAATATAAAAATTCAGTCTTTAGTCTATAATAAAACGAATTAGAATTATTAAAAGAACACTTGAGTCTTAGAAGAAATATGACAAGACCTAAAGATTTTCGTTAGTATCCAAATATCACTTAAGAATATTTACAAATAAAATGCTTCGTATCAAACGTCGTCACCTATTATTGTGGATAAACTGCAAGTCATGTCGTTTGAATGCAGCTTAAATGTTCTGTATGCGAACAAGCACAGATCACGGAGGTGGCCATTTTTACATGAATCTATCTGCCAAATTTATCGAAGTGCAAAATCGCAAGTTTGAAGCAAGATTCGTTGATCAGTGTTAGTTTTAATAACATAAAATATTTTAAAAACAAAAAAAAAATTAAATGCCATCCTAGTTGCGTAACAACGTAGCAATGTTCCTGTGTGCGATAATTTTGCTCCAAATGAAAAATAATTAAATTATTAACGTTTCTATCATCATTATGATACGCCTGAACTAAATCTTAGAAATTTCTTCAACATCTTTTAGTATCGTTTAGTATTATTAGTATTAAATTATGCCCTGCGCAGTGGACATATAAGGCATTAGACAATACTTTTAATATCTCGACTTGAACATCATTGTATATGCCACTCATATTCGCCGCGCCGCCATAACCTTGTCCACGAAGTGTTTCTAAGGGCAGTTCAGTTTCCTGCAGAATGACTAATATCGTATTACTCAAAGCGAAGCCTGTTTGGCTTTTCGCTGGAACAAACCGCAAAAAAGGTTCATGGATTATAATTTGCAAATGATTATCACTAAATAGTATTAAATGAAAATGCTATCCGCGTTTGTGTGTCTGTTTGTACACTTAGTTCTTTTAAAGTACACAACGTGAAAAATCCTCCACAAAGTATTGTTAATATTTAACTCTTTTTCTGAATTGAATACTTTCGTGTACTTCGCCGCCATCTACAAACAAATAGCGTATTTAAGCAACTATTTTAATTTAGACAATACTGTTTTCATATTAGAGATGTGCTAACTTGAGATGTGTATTTTGTAATGTCTCAATCCTACATAAAATTTTAAAAAAATCTGGATTAGAGATATACATCTTAAATAGGTATTAATTGTTGTATTCTACAATTTTGGCAGAAAGGACTACAATTACAATAGATTTGTAAAATATAAAATGTAGACATAAATTATATGTACATTTTGTTTTACAAATATTTTGTATTTGAAGTTGCTTTTCCCATCCCAAGTTACAGAATAAAACAATGAATATATGTAAAGTTGTGGAATTGCTTTTACAGGGCCGTGCGCAAAAATATTAAGTACAAAAATATTAAGCGCAAAAATACAATGTTAAAATCATTAATTTATACATGTAGCAAGATGTAGTAGGCTTTTATTTAGAAATGCCTGGTGGGGTTAACCTAACCAATTAAGAATTAGAAAAAATTGTTTTCGAAAAAAAAAATGTTTGAATAAAATTAAAAAATATTGCTTTTCAAAAACAAATTAGAAAAAATTTGCTTTGCTACAATATTTTAAAAATAAAAAAATTAACATTCGTAAAAAGCCACACCTGTGGGTCGATCTCCAAAACAAATTGGAAGTATTGCGTTTTTAGTAAATTCTTACTCTTCGCAGTTGATTCTATTTTGCACCAAAAACTCCAATTATCACATTTGTTACAATATGTCATATTTATTATAAATATAAAAGTCATGAGATCCCCATACTTGGCGGTCCGCGATAAGATTCGCGAAGGAGCGGGCTCCATCGCATCCATTACAACCAATTATTAAAATGTATTAATCTTTAATTATTTATAACATCATACGATGCTATTACTTTATACATGTGTTAACCAATTAAAAATGTTTTATTGTTAATATTGTGAAATTCTTTTAAGTTTTTTTTTTCTATACCACGTAAACATTATAACATAAAGTTTTTTTTTGTAACGGTTTTTTCAGTCGGAAAAGGGCCCTTTGATGGCGAAAATATGCCTACTTTAAATAAAATTTTAATACAATGTTATGTAGCATGTTTCTTCGTTGCCTTCAAATGCTAATTTTCTGCACTTTCACGAGATGATGAATTGGGTATAGAGAAGTTGGGCAATCTTGACAATCCCTGTAAGAATATAAAGAATTTTATAATCAGCTGTTCACTAAACTTCATTAATCACAATTGCTAACTGCTGTAAATTATAAATAAAAGTAGAAAATAGTAAAGAATACGGAAGTAAAGTAGTATAAATCTGGAAGTTTTTATAAACTTTAGAAAAATGCTTAATAGCTCAAAAAACATTTAGTTTGGAGTATTATCAATTACACCTAAGCGAGAAGAACTGATCAACAGAATGTCCGGTGATAAAAGGAAAAATTATTCTTTTAAAGGAACTGGTACAGTTCCCAAGATTAAGCATAGAAACAATACGACACGTGAGAACCGTGACGACAGTTTTACAAATGTTCTACCTAATAACTTGGTAAGTTGTTAAAAATAGGTGAGATTATAAATAGATTAAATATTACATTTTAGGGAGGAGAAGGCGTGAATAATGATTATTCGAGAAAACTACGGAAGACAAGTCGCAATGTATTGCAAAATATGGATTATACAACATCAGAATGTAATAGCGGACATTTAACGAATTCCTTTCATATGAATGGCCTACATATTAGTAAGTCAATTTGGATCAGGTTTTTTTTTTTGCTTTTCGCGTATCGCATTTAGTTTAAAGTATTGTGAATAATTATATTCAAAAATAAATACATAATTGCAGGTATTCTAAAGTGCATGCTTTTATTGAGTCACCAACGTCTATTTTATCAATTAGAAGATTTTAATTATTATAATAAATTTCCAGTTTATCAGTTAATATGCAGTTAATTGTTTAATAAAGTCATAGTCTAGTTCGCTTTCATGGCCGTAAATGCCTGTTTCGGTTTTTAGGTTTATTCTTATACCTTTTCAGTTAGGGTTTTTTTCGCTTGACACTTGCATGATGCTATAACGTATTTAGAAATTGTACTCAAAAAATATATTGATGTTTGCTATGGTTGATTTAAATGAATTGTTTTGACAGGTAATAGGTCACAAAGTCCAATTAATTCGAGCGAGAGTAGTAGTTTTAATCAATTGGCACGCCGCACATCAATTCCCAAATGTGACAATATAACTAAATATCCGGAGAAAAAACAAATTGAAACGAAATTATCACAAATTAGGGAATATTTGCGTGTGACGTCGAGTTTGATGAGTAATATGAAAAATAGTGATGAGCAGGTTAGTTAATTTTATTTATCTATTACGTACAGTTTATTTATGCTTCACATTCTGATTTTTTTTTAAATATACTCAACTAATTATTTAGAAATAGACCAAGGCCAGAACAGAACCGTTATTGAACTATTAATAACATTGATCGCGAAAGTTTCGGACGTGTACATTCTTTTATTTGTTTTGCAAATTTTCTGGTCCATTTTTTTCCGAAAACGGTTCCTGTAAATGTTTATATTCATAGACCTTTTAATAGTTTAACTACTAATTCAATTTATAACTTTTTTATCTAATTTATTTCGTTTTCTTCCCAATGATTGAAATAAAAAGTCTCCTGAAGCTAGAGAAGATCAAGAACATTTGGAGATATTGGTTACAGAATTGCTAGACAGTGAATCAAAATTAGTTGCTTTATTGTCCGATGTTCAGGAGTACACGAACACTGTAGAAGAGAATAATAAGAAAATTGTCGAGGTGATTGTTAAATGAGTGTTGTTTGTCAAAAAAATGCTAAATTATTAAGTCTTGTTTACAGTAACGATATTTTCATTAACATTTTATATTTTCAGGGTGCTTGATTTTGTTATTTACTAAAATTTATTTGTATATTGCATGATTTTAGCCAGAACTAAAACACGTCAATTTTTGAAGTCTCACTCTTAAAAACTAGATACATTTGGAACAATAACCCTAAATATCATTGACTTTGATTCTGTGTTGGCGCTCATCGGTACAGTAGCTAAATATATAGTAATCGGGGCATAAATATATGGTACCTAAATATATGTATCAGCGGTTCTCAATTCATATATGTAACGTGTGGTATTACGACCTTCAAGAGTGTCGAAAACATTACTTTTCACAATAAATATTATTTTAGAATACTTATCTTAATCGTTACTTTACTACCTCCAAGGATGTCTCGAAGAATCGTAAGGGGTCCAGTAATGTTAAAACTATTAGTTTTCACGCTGTTGTTTTTTTTTTCTTATTAACCTCTTATGAACCAATTCAATTGCGTAGCAATTATATAGAGGATCTTGGCCCGCTTGAACTGGCTAGGGTTACTTCGGAGGGTTTAGCCGTTTTGGTTTCACTTATAACATTTTTCTTCTATTTTGGATTTTAAGTTTTTGCATCTCTTCGTTGGGGTGTGCTTTAAATCGTTCAACTAGGTCAGCGATCGGCAAACCGCGGCTTGCGAACTGAATGCGGCTCTTTAAGTACGCGTGTGTGGCTCTTTATATTACATTAACCTCATTAGAGACTGTACAGTTTGTTAAAATAAAAACGCATATTTTATTTGAAACCTACAAAAAATGTAAACTATTTTTTAAACCTTTTTTTGAAATTGTATATATTGCTATTTAACTTACCTCATATATACATATTTAAATAAAAATTATAAATACATTCAAAAAAACGGATACTATTTTTAATATTTAGTTATTTTCTCACGGCCTCTACAAAGTTGTAAGCTACGTTAATAAAAATTTATTGCATATTTTTGGTACGTTTCACATATGGCGAAAACATTAAAGATTGCTTTATAAAGGCATCAGAAAACCTTTTTCATGATTTTAAAAATAAAGCAGAAGTTTTGAAAAAAATCATGAAATGTCTATCTTGCAAAAGTGGTGCACGTCAAAACTGCCCAAATGTCTTTAAATCTAACAGAATAGAAAGTTCAAGATATTACACAGGAATAATGTTGAAGTGAATAGCAAAGCCCTCATACACGTGTTCAACATATGCTTAGATAACGGGGAATTCCCAAAATCCTGGAAGGAAAATGCATTTATACTAATCGTCAAAACTCCGCAAACTGGCACAAAATCCTCGAGGTAGCAATTAAACGTAATGTGCCAATACACCTACTCAAGGTCATAGACGACTACTTCAACCATCTGAACATAATATACACAGCGCAGGGCGGCCGTATAAACAGGATCTGACCTCTGGGGCCCCACAGGGGTGAGTCCCTGGAGCATTCCTATGGAAGCTACTGTACGACAACTTGCTTAAACAGCACTTTCCTGAGGGAGTCCAAATTATAGGATATGCAGGCTACCCCTTGATCACCTCTAAAAACTGTCGCAAGGTGGATGACTAAGAGAGCACGACCTAGAAGTAGCTCCAGAAAAAAAACCGAAAGCAATTGTGATCAGCGGGAAGAGGAAAATGCAAAAGCTCCAGCTAGCTATCGCCTGGCAGGAAATTCAAACATCAACCAGGATAAAATACCTTGGACAAAAATCTATCATTTAGTCAGCACATCACAAAGTTGCATCAAAGTCATGGACCGAGCGACTAACTTGAGAAGACTCGTAGCAGCGGCGAAAGGGTCTAGCACATCAAAACGGCAAGTCCTCCTTAATGTCATTCATTCAGCTATGCTGTATGCAGCCTCGGTATGGGCGGGGGCACTAGAATTACGGAAATCAGCGCAACGTTTGTCCAAAGTTGAAAAATCTGGGTTAAAGGGGTCACCAGAGGGTACAGGATAGTGTCCATGGAGGCTCTGTGCGTAATAGCTGATACCTCGAGTAAAGGACGAAATGATACCGCACAAAATGGTACCAGGCATAAAGGCATGGTCCGAGAGGAGACGGAGAGATCTTAGGTTTCACTTAACGCAGATGCTATCTGGACACGGAAAAGTTTTGTCCTAGTTGGAAAGTTCCCAACACTCCTTCACCTCAACGTGTATCCAGTGCGACAGCCATCAGGAAGACAGCGCTGAACATACTATCCTCCACTGCCCAGCGTGGAATACACAGAGGAAACAAGCAGCGGTATTACTTGGGAACGATCTTTCCCCGCTCAACGTTGTAGAAAGAATGATGCAGTCAATCGCCCAGCAATTATGTTCGTATATTCTGGGAAAGGAAACAATTGGAAATAGGTAGGAAGTGAATCTCGCTGGCGGCCTTTGAGGAATAGATTATAAACTGTAACTGTATGACAAGCATTGATCTTCAACGCTATACATTCAGATTCTCTGAACTTGGAATCATTTATGAAATTGAAGTTATAACTAAGATATTACGAATGTTGATATATGTTCTGAATGATCATCGACGAAAAATTGCTCGGTTTATAGATGGAATTCGAAGTCGGTCATATAGATTTTGAAGGTGATGTTGTTTAGACGTCTGTGGAAGGTAATGGTGAATCTGGCGGTGTCCACGGATCATTGGTTTAGCTCGGCGGAGGATTCGCTGATTCAGAGCCATCAGCGAATTCTCCGCCGAGCTAAAGCACTGACGACTCGGTGTCGATCAAGTATCGTGGTGTTCTCGGACAACGTTGCTTGATTGGTCTCTCAGATATGTTACACCGCTTCCTCTACGGGCCAGGAACGCTTTACGTAGGTCGTCCCTCTTCTTCTGCTGGTATCCTCCTCGCTTCCTCATTGATATTGTAAATGCACGGATTGGGTAATAAAATGTGTAGGTGAGTGAGCGAATAGAATTAAAGATTTAAGAAAATATGAAACATCGAAAGATCACGGCCGACAAATGTATGGGCGTAAGTCTTGTTTACCTGGTATTTTTGTTATGAGATATTTATTGTTGAAGAGGTGAATTTAATTAAATTAAATTTTAAGCATAATTAAATGAATTTTACTGATGGCGCTTACTTTGCGTCCCAACAAATTCACGAGAGCGAACTCAGTTCACTCTGCTAAGTTTGTAGCTTATTAGAGTGTTATTACTGATAGAACTGTACTACTATTGGTCAATCGTGATCTAACAGAAACAAGACCCACAATGCGTCTCGTTTAAAATGGCTTAGATATGGTTCTCGGTACTAAGCTGGTCTTAGTCGAAATTTCTGCTAAAAGCTCTGAGAAGGGAGATTTTTTCTCTAAGAGGAAAAGTACTTTCGCTCGTTGCAAATTTTAAAGAACATTATCGCCTAATCTCCCTTCCACGATTACACTTTTCTATGATGCTGAGCTCTCTAATCAGATTTTACGCGCCAATGGCCAACAAGTTGCATTCTCCCTTCTATTGCGGATTTACGCCAATCAATCGATAACGACGGCAGCTTTTGCGTGCAAATCGTTCTAAGTGGCGTTCTCTACTTACGAACAATAGAAAATCTGCTTAGTCTAAGGTAACGCCCACAAAGTTCATTAAACTCATTAAAAATTGTGCGTTGAAAAATACGATATATCGAAAACTTTAGCAGACGAGGTCATGCAATGTTCAATAAATGCATCAAAGGAGGTCGTAAACATCTCTCTCGCCGGAGCAATGAACGCAGACTCAACAACCATACTAAGACGCATTTATTCGAAAAGAAAGATTCGCCAAAGCGAAAATCTATAATAAAAAATTTACGCGCGAAAATCTGGCGTCGTAAAAGAGGACAAACATTTCTCTCTCTTGATTTGTACCATTTTTTACCCGCTTTCTACATTTGGTGCAGAGCACATAAAATACGAAAAAGTCTGCTTGAAACCAGAGATTATTAATTGACTTAATCCCTTCTCACAGGTATTCTCCTTCGACTTGAATAGTCAGAAAAATGGTAGGCCATAAAAATGCACGTGACATATATTCTTCACTTCTGTTTCTCAACTGATAACACATGCGAAGGTGAAACTTTGTCGGTGAAAAGTTTTTGCTGCGATTGTCTTTGACTCCAACTCCGTCTTCCCTGCATCTATGGGCACGAAGGAGGCATATGTTGTTTAGATGGAGGCCTGGTCGGCGATTCTAAACGTCGAATTCGCTAACTGCATGTATAAAAAACTTTGTATTATACCTCGTAGTTCTTTTCCTCATTTCAATTGTTTTAATTAAATATCAATTCCTGTTTACCTAATTACCAAGTTATTTATTTATTTGATGGTTTGTGAATTAATTGGCTGATGATTATTTGTTTAATTGATTGTTTTAATCATTTATCGACCTTGAGCGGTTATATCCAATATGTCGATAACAAGGTAGTAGAAGTTTTAGGGCCTTATTGGTTATCCCATTATCGCCAGGTGCTTTTTGAGGGTTAATCTTTTCCATTTTTTTTCCGTTGTAGCATTTCTTTTACTTGCTGTCTGGCTTTTTTAAACTTTTCCCTATTATGCGGGTGTCTGTAAACTGCAAATTTCTTCATGAGCCTATTTTTGTTTGCCTCGACTGTCTTCTCGTCCTTGTTTAGCTGCCATCTGTTTTTCAATGTTGCTGTGGTGATTTTTTCCTGAATGTATTTTGTTAGATGAAAAATTACTTCTTCTATCCCTCGTTTATTCTAGATGTCTTCTGGTCAGGTATGAATTTGAACATTTCATGTACAAACATCGGCCATTTAATTGGATTTGCCATGTCTGAATTGAGAAATTCTCCAATTCTGTAATTACTGACTGGTGGTTTGATATCTTACTTTAGTTATCTTCTCTTTTTTCAATTTCGGCATTGCTAAAAAACCATTGTTTGCTATATTTACATGTTATATTTTCCTGTACGCGATGGAGCATTCCATATATTTCTGCCTAAAAACGTGTGACAAATTTACCTAGCGGACAAAATTCAAGTGCATCTCAATCTTCAATTCAAGTTCTTCATCAATCACGTTAATGATTGATGAAGAATCTTTTTCCATATATTCCTGTTCCTGTACTTTCACAATCCCTTGATCCGTTTGTGAACCAGATCAGAGCAGATTCCTGAAAGTTGAGAGGGTCTTCTCTCCACAATCCTGAACCTATGATCATCACGAAGTTTCTATATTTATTCGACACTGGAAATAAAATGATTAATGGGAGTCCCAATTAGTAAGTCTTTTATGCAGAAGTTCGAATAATCATGCTTCTACTGTCTAAATTAATTAATTTAATTTTTTTCTGGAATTGTTGTTTATTATTCTTATTTATTTTTAACAGTTTGCTGATAGCCAGATAGAAAATCGATCTGAATCAAATTGTAATCTAGAACATAAAATGGATGTAGCGAATAAAGAACTCATTCTGATGAAAGAACAGGAGAAAATGTTACTCAATCTGCAGCATGAAGTTGAGAAACAAATACGTGAGGCGCGCGTACCATCGCATGAGCGTGACAAAGCCTTGAAATCGATAAATGCTCGTCAATGCGTACCACAATTGGATAGTAGCCTTCACGAAGCTGAAACTTCATCAAATGCAAGCTACAAGAATAATGAATTGAATCAGATTGACGAACGCTTAAAATATTTGAATATAGAAAATAGTTTGAGTGGTAGAAGAGATAGGGATGTTGAAGTTTCGGGGAGGAATATAACTACGACTGTTGTTAATCAACAACAAAGAGATGAAGAAAATTATGTTGAAGATCTGCAGGATAGAATAGCACAATTGAGAGAAAGCAATGATAACAGGTTTGACTGATTTATATTTTTTTAATAATATATAGGGTGTGCACTTTTTAATAGAGACGATATTGTTATCCCCTAAAGTAGAAGAGATACAAAAATCTTTAACTGGAGACAAATCTAGTTAATTAAAAACAAACAAATGAGAAACATCAGCATTCCAATTTTCAGAGCCGTATTTCCAATAATATAAAAATATATAAATATATATATATATATATATATATATAAAAGTATACCGTCAACACTTATGTAATCCAACACCATCAACATTTTTTTTAATACGGACCTGCAGTTTTTGTTGATTTCAACATGGTTCCCATTTTTTTGAACCGGACCTGCCTTGATCAGTTCCTTGATCAGCGGTATATGTAGTTTAACAGATTAAAAAACCCAAAAAGTGTAAATCAATATGATCTACCTAATTTTTGGGCAGTTTGTGATTGGTAAAAAATTGTGTTATTTAAAACGTATTCTAGGTTAATACTTTTTAAACCCAAATGTCTGAGAACGCTGTTAATTCTTTTTATCAAGCGCACTAGTTACCCAAAAATTAAGTTGGTCATTTTGATTCCAATGTTTTGCGTTTTTTATCCTACCAAACTAAATATATTTCTTCTACTTTAGGAGATTTGCAATACTGTCCCGATTAGAAAGTACGCACATCGTCTAATTATTTATTTATTCATATAATTTTTGAAATAATTTTTAATTACTCCATGAAAAGTGGAATTCTGGTCTATGAAGATTTGATACATCTTTTATCTCTACTAACTGATAATTTAGCTTAACAATATTATCCACTGTTGCCATACTTCTTCCAAATTCCGTTTGTAGTCGACGTCTCTCTCTCTCTCTCTCCCTCCCTCCTCCTTCATTAAATCATTGATATATATCATAAATATGATATTCTAATAGATATAAATCTATTAGCATATCATTCTCCTCATGCTAAGAAAGAAATGAATTATAAAATTGTTCAATGGAACTGTAGGAGTCTTATATCAAATAAAACGGACTTTCTCTTTTTAATCAATTCTGAAAACCGAATATAGTCTCTATCAATGAATCTTGGCTAAAACGGAACATTGTTTTTACATGTGCGAGTTTCAGGTCTTTAAAACAGGATCGGGCGGAGGGTAAGGGAGGTTTAGCTCTATTTATAAAATGTAATATTTCCTTTCAGGAAGTATACCCCAACCTAAATCTTCCTGGAAATAGCCAGGTTATGATTGTAGAAATTGATAATTTTTATTTGATAAATATTTATATTGCCTCTAATGTCTTCATCCAGGACCTCTTTTTTGAAAATTTGTTGAATATTATACGGAGTAAACCGTTCTTTCTTCTTGAGGATTGCAATAGCCGTCATCCTTATTGGGGTGCTCGGGTTGCTAATCCCAATGGTAGGAGACTATACAATTTCCTAATGGATCTCTTACGGGACTGGTGGTTCCGAATCAGTATATTAGCGCTGTGGACATATCCCAATGTCCTTTAAAATAATTTGTCTATTTTTAAGTTTAAAATGTTTAATCCTACCTACAGCTTTAATGAGTTGTGTATTAATTAACAAAGTTGGATTTTTATCAAAAATTAGACTCAATTCAGCTATTAGATTCATAACGGAAGCTTGAGAACAAAGGAGTTGTTCTTACTCTAACCAATCATCTTAAGTTTAAAGGTGCGTATCGTTGAATTTTTGATTTTTGAATCACATTTGTATTGCTGTATTGTTCTAAAATAAAATTTTTGAGCCTTCATGTCGTTAACGATTTTTCGTTTTTGATTACATTTAGTAATTTCAAATATTTAATTTCCTCTGTGTTAATGTTCCTTTTAGTCTGATGATTACACAGTTGTAGTGTCGAAACGCGTCACACATTTACTTTATTCTTGTTTTAAGTAAAACATTTTGGTGTAGGATCAACTTTCTTTTCCTAATTAAACAATTACTCCAAATCACTCGATTATGTTTATTGTTTTAAAAACAAAAACATAAAACCAATTCCAATTTCTTATCTGCAACGGTTCCAAATACATTGCGAATGTTTTTTTTCTTTTTAGACGTAGCAATGTCGTATTCGATTACAAATTTTAAAATGGGATAAAACCACTTTTTTGTATTCAGTGACTTTCAAAATAAAACTGTGGATCCCGATTACCGGAACAAATACGTCGAAATCTTGGCATCAGACCTCCTTATTACCCGCGAAGCACACTCCAAAAACAACACTACTTTAAATATACGTAATCGAATAAACATAGGATGATATAAGCATTACTTGATACGTAATGATTCTAAAATATATGTTATATTATTAATTATTTGTATATTGTTTTTTTTTTGTTTGAATTCTCATCAAAAGTATGTTAGTAGAACTGTCAGCAAAAAATCCCTTTTCACGTCATCTTCACCTTTTGATAAGACCAGTGTTGCAACATCCAGTGGTGCAACATAAATTGAATAATTATTTTCTATACCGGGCAGGACACGCCTAGAAGCTTTTTGGTTCTTACTGACTTCTGGTATGCACCTGGAGATGTCATCAGACTCAGTATCTTCTCGTGGAAAAACTTTCTTTGATTTCCCCGCTCTGTAGATTATCAAGTAGGATTCGAGACTGTTGTTGACTCGTAATGTTTTTAGAATATGAATTTAAAGAATAAGGTTTTACGGTAAAATCAATAAGGCGAACATTTTACTTAATAAATAGTTAACACTTATATACTTAGCAACGATAAATCATAATATAGGAATACATCTTTATTAATGTATAGATATCAATTTAAGAATAAAATATAGAATGAATCTTAAAAATAATGCACTGTACATATAAATATACACAATAAAACCGCAACCAGTATAGAGTCAATGATAGTTCATTAATTAAGATTGAACTAAACCGATCATTCACTTAATATAAAGAATGTTCATACGAGCCGTTGAAATATCATCATTACACCTTGAAACGATATGCAATGTTTATACATTTGGTATGAAAAGTAATATTAACAATTTAATTGAAGACTATGAATTCAATATTAAACTTAAAGGCGTACGGGAATTACAGGAATAATTCCACGACATGGTTCTGTCTCCAACAAATATATTACCTGAATAGGTCGAACCATTTCTCCGTTTGACGTACGTAGCTTCACAACCCTTACAAATCCATTTGGTCTGGGATATGTCTCCATGACGCGAGCCAGCGCCCACTGCAATCGTTTCTTATTGTCGTGTTCAACTAGTACCACATCGCCGATCTTGAGATTTATAGACTTACTAATTTATAGACTTACCGACCTTGAGATTTATACACTGCACAAGTTGACTCAAATACTCTTTTCGAAATCTTGATCTTAAATCTTCCTCAAGTCTTTGTCCCAGACGTAAGCGCTTTCCTAATTTGATCCAAATCGCGATTAATTTGATCCAAATCCGTCACATCTATATTAATGATATCTTGGGAAGAACATCATGGGAATCAATGATGACAAATCGTGTGAATACTAGCGGTCTTTATTACAGCTTCCATATCACACTACCGTCATCAACTATTAATAATACTATATCGATTTACCAACCACACGTACTAGCAACCCTTTTATCATTCGTATGAGTCACTCCCACCATCCTCCCCTGCTACGGGTGGATTGATGTCCATCGAATTCGCTGTGTAGTATAAAACTAACGACCAATCTAAAGCTCGATAGCCATTTTCAGTACAGACGAAGTTAGTCCCGCTATCACTGTATATAACTTCTGAACGCCCCTCTCCTAGTACGAAACGTCGCAATGCTTGAATAAAAGCTGCAGTATTCAAACTAATTCTCAGTTCCAGGAGCACGGGGCGGTAGTCTGCACAAATGAAAAGAACGATCCATGATTTCTGTCCATTTTTGAGATCACTTGGAAAACTGAGGTATCCGCTGGCAAAGGAGCAGACATTTTAATATATTCTCTGCTTTCGTGTTTTTTGAGAACATATACATTTTTCTCAAATTCTTCTAATAGATTTTTGACTTTGAACTTCTATCGCAGTTTGATTACAATGATTTGAACTCCAGCATGGCAGTTCGTTTCATGAGTTTCCTTTATTAGCCTATCTACGAATACATGCTTCGAAGGGAGCAAAATCTATGATTTTATTTTCAAAACGCTGAATGACAGGGATTCATCCTACAATTTTTTTTTTTTATTAGTGATATCTGTATGTTTTTAATTCTTTACTTTGTCTCGGCCAAGGTAGCTGGTCTCGACACATGTGCACTTTCTCCTACCACCACGCTATATTGGTATGTGGCCGCCGATTAGGTAAATGAATTTGTTTAAGGTTTAATTAGATACAAAAACGATAAATGATTTGTTCTACATTTTTATTGTAAAACTTATTTATGCCAAAACTGCGTGTAGAGGACTGCCTTTTTCGTAACTAGTTCGTCTAGCAAACAATCTGCTTAAGTAATGACAACATCTTGATCGTATTTTGCTCACCACACCTCAAAAGTAGGTTAATAGAACTGTCAACAACATGTCAAACTGCCATGTCTTCCTATTTTTCGTCACCTTCACTTTTTGAATTGACCAGTGTTGCAAAAGGGGCTTTAATACATGAGCATTATTTTTAATTTAATTATTATTTTTATATATCGTTTGTTACGAACTAAATCGTATGGAGAGTAATTTAGATCATGTAATTTATTATTTAGGAATCAATTGATTCAAATGCTTGACAATCGGGATGTGCGCTTGAGAGAAGAACATAATGTTCTACAAAACAAATTACAAGAGTTACAAAATAAGAAACATCAAGTGGATAATTTGGTGATGCAATTACAAACAATGAATGAGGAATCTGAAGATGAGGACATGGGTACGTTCAAAATTATGTAAATGATGTGAAAAAGCAAACGTAAAAGCGTTTCATTGTGTATTATTTTTCGGGTAATATACAGAGACTGATTAGTTTATAAATAATGAATTGTACAGTTTGGAATTGCATGAGTCAACTTTGATTTATAGGAAATCAAGTTAAGAAGATTGTAACGATGAAAGAACATTTGGCTAAACTGAAATTCATGTTGGATATTGTACAGAATACTGAAAATGATATTGTCGCACAGAATATAAATGATGAAGTTCCCTCTTCTATGATTGAAAATGCCAGAGTCGTACCAATGAGCAAGGCAGAGAATAATGTTATACAAAATGATGTCCGATCGAGTGGTGAGTATTTTCAACCACCTATAGACCATACCATCAGTATAATCACATTGGGGGTGTGGCGTTATTATTCAAGCAATATTTTTGGGTTAGAATCTTAGAAGAAAATATCTGCTATAAATAGTCAATATAAGTCTATATGCATGGTCTACAGAAGTCTGCAGAGGCCTAATATAAGTCTACAGAAGCTCATTTCTGTATTCTAACACGCTGATCAACTTATGCAATATTACGGTTGTCTTTAAACGTTAAAGAATTAATTATTAATTATTTTTTAGATTAATTTATCTAACATTGTATTATATTTTTACATACCTCTATCGTCAATATTTTTTTAAATATTCATGACAGCTATTCCGCCTGAGCCAATCACAATATGTATGCTAAAAAATTCGTGGACGTGATCGCCACCCCATCTTTCATACACTGGAAGTAATACCTTTTGTTATATCTTGCATAAAACAGAAGTTGAACCTTTTAGTTTCGACTGTCACATTTTAAGTCAACTATTAAATTCAATTAGCACAATAGTGTTTAGGATAACTTAAATAACATGAATCCCCCTCCTACCTATGAATCCTCTGGTCTCCATATTTGCCTACGGCGCGGACAGCTTAACTGTCCGCTTTTCCGCGACTTCAGCCGCTCTTGACTCACATTTTCCCCGTATATGATTGCGGCGCGGACAACTGGGCTATCCAGTTTACCATGGCCTACGATCCCGCTTGATTCTCTTTTCGGCTAATTTCTAAAAGAGCAGTCTAAATAGAGCTGCCTTGGTCTTATGAATTTATCCGCTTTGGCGTGGTCTGCTGCCGCTTTTGACTTCATTTTTCCCCACTACCGATTTTGAGTCACTTTTTCTTCGTCTCCGCTTTGCGTAAAATTGAGGCCCCTGGGCTCTAAACTTGTTCCTCAAGTTTTATTTTTTCAACTTTAATAGGAACCGAGATATTTAATGTACAATAGTACAGTAAAGCCGATCTCAAGTAAATCGGTAGCAAAGTTTACAAAACAAAAAACACCCTGTATATATGTTAGTTTGTAATTTTAGAAAAAAATGTTTCAAATAAAATTGAACGAGCTTTTGGTGACCTGTAGAATAAAGTTTATTCAAGTGTCCAATCTTTTATAGTTCCTGAAATATATCAAAAAGTGTGTAAAATTTTAAATGTGGCAGCGTCGCGCTCTATACCACTTGCAGGGATGGCACTACTTTCATTCGACTCATAATAGAATACACTATAGGCGAACAAAATTTCTGTCTTTTAGTTTTAAAACTGAATTTCTCAATGAAATAATCATTTTGAACCTCTCCCAAAATTATAATGTAATATTTTGAAATTAGGTAACATTTTACGGATTTTTCGTTATGTTTAAATGTTGCTTTCGTAATTTTTTGTTAATGCCATAGTACTAAAAATATTCAACTGTACTGCGAAATGTAAAAGAAGTACTTGATTTAAAGCACATCTTTTGATTGCGCAAATCTCCTACAACTTAGAAAAACGTAATAGTTTAATCATTCTTTAAAATTTTTAAAGAAAAAACACTCACGCACAAACTGTTAGTCAGGTTACAGACATTAGAGCATAACAGCTCTAGTGTCGTTTTCTCCAACGCTCCAATGCGCGTTTTCTATTTCCAACCCAGTTATGTGCTGCACCTCTGATTGGTTGATTACATAACGCGCTTTAACTTAAATAGGAAAATATCATTCAGAGCAGTTCATTCATGCCTAAAATATCACATGTGAAACGTGTTTTTTAAGGCGAATAAAAACGAACTAACCTAATGACTTACCCTAACCTGTCCCTAATCTAACTCTAACCTAACCGAATCTGACTGTTAGCGAATCTAACGTGCTTCATCCATTAATTTGCCTACGCATAAATTTGTTTCAAAGGTAAACTTTTATTTTTCAAATACAGGTTCGAAAACAAAAATTGGATATAAAACCCCAGCTAGACTCGATCCCAGGTTCCCTGCAGTGCTAGCACGTGTAATGACCATTGCACTACCAGACCTCTGTCTTTCGTGTATTCTTCTACAACTCAGACGCTAAATAGTTAATCAGCACTTTTTCGTCCAACACATAACTAGGTTACGAATAAAAAACAAGCTTTATCTTATTGCTACTAAGAAATTTCTTGGTATAAGTTTTGTAACAAAATAGAGATGAAACTGTATATGTACAACCTAAGTGTTTAGTAGTATATCTAGAAGAACGAGCGGAAATATAGACTATGCAATACAGTTTATTGCACCAGAAATTATTGTCACTAATAGACCTCAAAATTTCTTAGCCAATACAATTTGCTCCGAAAGGCATTTTCAAAAAAGGAAGGATGGTCTTGCATAAATTAAAAATGTGACTAAACTTATGAAACTTACTATATTTGTTTCTAATCTAAATAAAAAGAAAACATTTTCTTTTCTTTTTCTATAGCAGAAGCTGCTTCATTATCACGACAATTGGAAAATGCACGTAATGCTAATGCCCGTCCAACGTCAAATGAAAAGCGAATTAAAGAAAAGCAAATCAATAAGAAATCGGTGAGTGCGAATGAAAAAGATCAGATGAAACTTCAGTCCGAATTACAGGCGAAAATGAAAGAGTTGGAAGAACTTATGTGCAAGCATAAAGGTAAGAAAGGACTTAATTTTGTAAGAATTACATATATTATCACGTTGAAATTTGTGACATGGAATTGAGTTAGCTTTAACGAGACAGATCAGTTCATGTCAAAATACACTCAACTCAACAGTAAATGAAAATTAGTTACATTGAATAAAATTATTTACACAGAATAAAATCAAAAGAACTTAAGGTCTTTCAGTTCCTTTATCAAGAATTATAATAAAAATTAATCGCCTACTTATAT
This sequence comes from Adranes taylori, assembly GCA_009867245.2. Taxonomy (NCBI): domain Eukaryota; kingdom Metazoa; phylum Arthropoda; class Insecta; order Coleoptera; family Staphylinidae; genus Adranes; species Adranes taylori. The sequence continues at coordinate 22,231 of WYDF02107633.1, forward strand.
CTGAACGTCTGCCATAATTTTTACGATAAAGGAAAATACGCGTAACTTATTTAAACTGTATACTGTTCAAAACTGGTAAACAATTTGGTTATAAATCTCTCACGAACTGATCAAAATCTAAGAAAAACCTGGTACCGTTTCCTACAGACAATTTCATTTACATCCATCAACTTTTCATGTAACATTTCGTCTCCGATTCGCAAAAGTTGAATGTATCTCTCTTTTACTTATTTGAAACCCATTACTAAATTTTACTTGTATATTATCTTTCTCTAACTTCATGAACGAAAGACACCTATTCTCAACGTTCACAGGTTTACAAGGGTCGTTTTCATTCGCATAAAAAGACTATTTCTCTTCTCCTTGTTTCTAGTTTCTTGCGTTGCGGCTAGGTCATCCTTCATCTACAAAGTAACACCTGTGTTCTGATTCATTCCGCATGTCTATTTTTCTGATAGATATTTTTATTCTGCGATTAATTTATATAATTAAATGAAATTATAATGATAGATTGCTACATTGTCTTATGGAGTTTATTGATTTTAATAATATCCTATCATTTAGAGATTATTCCCTTTCATCATTTAAAATATTTAAAATTTCTAAGTAGAATCCAAAGAATTGAATACATCTTAACTTTTTGTCGTTGTAATATAGTTGTACTGGTCTCGTGCGGAACCGTTAAAATATGGCATTTGAAATGCTCAGATTGCGACTATCAAAAGCTGGTTCTATCAAAAACTTTATTTCAATCTATGATGAAGTAATGTTAGTAATTGGTGTGTTAATAGGAATATTGTATTCGATTTGATTATTTAAAGCAATGATCTCATACTCAAAATGCCTCGGGCACAATCTGAAAGTAGCTGATGGGGCCGGAACTTTAACTATAAATAACGTATTTATAACAAATAGTTTGAAACTTTCTGTTGGCTGGATAAAATCACTTTGCCGGCCAGAAGTGATCCATGGGCTATCAATGTAAAACCACTTTGAAGATTGTTTTTGTTGCTGACTGGTTGTTCCGATTGTGAATAGCATTATGTAAATGTATTAAGTAGGAGCATACTTAAATTCAGTTTGCTTTGTAGTCGATTAATATTGATTCAGGTTATAAAATATTGAACTGTGTATGGGATTATTAGATTAAGAAAAGTAAGCACCTGTAAGATTAAATTAGATAGTATTTCTAAAGTGGGATATATAATTACTTCCTGCCACTTTAAAACGAATTTCTTATGTAACACTTGTCCGTCCTCTTTTCTTGTGTAGTTTTTGTAAACTAGAATCAGGGAAGTATTAGTCACAGATTGCTGAAATTGTTTAGAATCATATACTCTTCTTCTTCTTCTTCTTGAAGTGCCTATCCTTTGTGGATGTTGGCTATCACATTGGTCCAAATTACTTTATTCACTGCCGCTCTGAATAGAGCTGTCGATGTCATTCCA
>WYDF02107634.1:0-10468 GCA_009867245.2 Adranes taylori
GGATGCGAACATTTGGATCACTTCACCGAAATCTATTTCTCTGGCTAAACATGCTTCAATAAACAAAGTCCCCAAATTATTTAGATGATTTTAGCACATAGTAGGTGTTAATGTTTTTTAATTCTTTCCAGTACATTGAATAATCTTTCTCCTTCAGCTACAGTTACAGGCATTGAATAGAATATTCTGAGTGCAATGCATATGTTAATAATATGTCTTCTACATTTCCCGTAATTTATTAACAACTCAATTGCGCATAGTTTTTTTCTCCTAAATTTGCATAATGTATCCTTTTCAAATGTAGTACTTCGTCTACAATATTATTGGATAAATCGAAAACATACTTCTCCGAAAAAAATGCAGCATTTTTCTTTAGTTCAATATCATCCATTTCTAAGTAGTTCCATAAAAATAAAACTAAATTGGATAATTCATTTAGTGCTTTCCATCGCCATGTTAAGTTTCCAATTAGACTATCTATAATTTGGTAAAATATTTGACTTTTAAACGAATCATCAGTACTGAATTCATAATCATTATGATTTAGATTTTCCGCTCAAAATTGTTTTCGTACTTGAAGTGTTTTTTCTTCTAAATTTGTGTAAATTATCTGCAACAAATTTACATTCAGTTAAAACTTTAGACCACTTTTTTCTCAAGTCTTTTAAATCTGAAAGTAGACCATTAATATTTTTTCTTGAAAATTGATTGTTGCGTTTGCTTCTTGTAAAATTTTATTTCTATAGTTTATTAACATTAAAACTTTAGACCAAATATTTACTAAAATTATACTTTTAAATGAGTTAATGTATGTTAAAGTTCTATTCAAATCTGAACCAATTTCTGTTGTTAAATTAAAAAATGCTATTGTTTCAATTGCTTTTTTTATTCTAGATAAACGATTTGCAAATGGCTTTTCTGCATCTATTCTTGCAGACGAATATGTATTTCATAAACTATGTAAAGAACAATCAATACATTCTTTCAAAATTTACCATCTCTGGGGACTTGAAATGAAAATGTTGGGAATTTTTTCACTGTGCGTAAAAATATAATTGCTTCAGTGCAGCTTTCAGCAGCATTAACGCCGCAAAGATTTAATGAAGATTTATTTAATGAGTTTTGTTCATAATAAAACTTTGTGCACCTTTATATGTGACACTCATTCTGGAGCCGTTGTCATAGCCCTGGGCATGGCAATCAACTATGGGAATTTAATATTTCTCACGGGTGTTTAAAATCAAATTTGCTATCACTTGCCCAGTTTTTTGAGTGCAGTCGACAAATTTCAGAAACCGTTCTTTTACTTCGTATTTTCCGGTACTATTTAGATGTAAATAACGCAAAACAAATATAGTTTGTATGATGTGAGCAGAATCAGGTGTAGCAACAACTATTTTTGCATAATATTTTGCAACTTGTCTTTCTTGCAGAATAGTTTTCTTCACTGCATCTGCAAAGCATTCAATAAACTCTCAACAGATAAATAATGTACCTGGATTCGATTGTGCGGGAGTTGAGGCTGTTTAACTTTCTCCAAATGTTTTTGCAAGATTGGGTCATAATGGCTTAATATCTCCAATAATCTTATAAAGTTTCCATGTAATGAAGGACTAGTGTTCCAAAAAACTCCATTTAATAATAATTTGCTATATAGATGAGCTTACAAGTCCAGCAAATACAAGTAAGTTGACATGTTTCGTGGAAACAATTAGCACTTCATCACAACTATAAAACAAGAGAAAATTTTACCTCATGTGTCTGCATGTTTATTTAAAAATTATTATTAAAACTTTATCATTTTATGTAAGTATTTGGAAAACAAAAGTTTATATATTTTGTTTACTTTAAGTGACATCTTGTTAACACATTTTTTTTAAAAACTTATGATGAAATTTAATATTTAGCTATATTTTCATTTTGCAGCGTATAACTGCCATTTTTGATGATTAGTACTGATTTATAACCGACAAAACCTAGCGGACGGCTAGTTTGTTTTGCAGTCTTTTTTTGCAGGAAAAATTGTACTTATATTTCTCTATTTTTATGAACTGGCATCGGATTGGGGTTAGTCACCTGAGTAATTCCAAGTGTATGCTCGTGCGGCAAGAGTTCTTTGTTTGAGAGGCATTTATACTGCTTGTTGTTGCTTATACATCGCATCATACGCTATGCGAGGTGTAAAGCGCAATTCCCAGCTGTTTAAAAAAATGGTACCTAAATATTTCTTTGTTCTTAGAGAATTGGCAAATAATACGACTATTTACTCCCGAAATGTTTAGAATGAAATGAAAAATTGCCATGGGCCGACTTGTTCGACGAGATGTTGAATAATTTGCGCATTTTTCGTCCAATGCACCTACACCTGCTTTAGTGCTATTGTACAACTTTATAATTTCTGCTTTTTTGATTTTATCATTAACTGTTTTATCATGATGCATACTTGATATTAGAACAACTGACTTCCCTTTTTTTCGGTACATATGATACCATGGTTTCGTGTTATGAAACCAAAAGTTGATGAATTTACTATTAGGAAGAAAATCAGGAGGAATCATTTTTTTGTTTTTTCGTACAGTGCCTACATAAGTTAGTCGTTTTTAATTTCGCTCATGGACTAGTTCCATAGAGTACCAATTGTCACCGGTTATGCACATCTGCGACGAAATGGTATAAGCATTTATTGTGTCGTGAGACCAGGAATAAAATTGTCTTGGCAATTCTTTACAAAACTATAAAACAATTCAGAAACTGGAGCAAACTTGTCAGTTTTTACTCTTTCATATCTGAAGTCTTGGTAATCAAATCAAAGACAACATAACAAAAACAGACATCGAGCAAGGGACATTGTACATCTAAAACGATCTCTGGCTATTCCATCAGTTCCCCACAATGATTTTAAATCTTCATGGCCTTATTTAAATATACCTTGCACAAATAATAAACCGATAAAAGTTTCGATCTCAATTTTATCAGTTGTAGTTATAAACGTTGGTGCAAATTTCGAACGAGAGTTTTTGCGCCTCTTAAATGTAGCGTACTTTAGATTCATCTCTTCAATTTTTTTGTTGGTTAGTTCGATAATTAATTCCACAATATTTTCCACGTCTCCAAGGGCTTTAAGGAGGCTTATCACAAGCACTTCCTTTTAATTTCTATATTACTCTTATTAAATTATGTGAATTTACCTTACTCTTTTGGGGTGCTTCTTTAGCCCAATTTGTTCTATCTTTGCCGTACCAAGCAGACTTTGTCCTTTTTTAAGTACCAACAGCAACATTATCCGATTCATTGCCATCAGATGTAATTATATCTTCAGGCAACTATTCCATTTCACTATCAGTATCGTGATCAGAAACAATTTTTTCATTTGGTTCCTCTTCATCACTTTCATCTGCATTACCAATGATGCAGATGAAAACTTTGTGCACCTTTATATGTGACACTCATTCTGGAGCCGTTGTCATAGCCCTGGGCATGGCAATCAACTATGGGAATTTAATATTTCTCACGGGTGTTTAAAATCAAATTTGCTATCACTTGCCCAGTTTTTTGAGTGCAGTCGACAAATTTCAGAAACCGTTCTTTTACTTCGTATTTTCCGGTACTATTTAGATGTAAATAACGCAAAACAAATATAGTTTGTATGATGTGAGCAGAATCAGGTGTAGCAACAACTATTTTTGCATAATATTTTGCAACTTGTCTTTCTTGCAGAATAGTTTTCTTCACTGCATCTGCAAAGCATTCAATAAACTCTCAACAGATAAATAATGTACCTGGATTCGATTGTGCGGGAGTTGAGGCTGTTTAACTTTCTCCAAATGTTTTTGCAAGATTGGGTCATAATGGCTTAATATCTCCAATAATCTTATAAAGTTTCCATGTAATGAAGGACTAGTGTTCCAAAAAACTCCATTTAATAATAATTTGCTATATAGATGAGCTTACAAGTCCAGCAAATACAAGTAAGTTGACATGTTTCGTGGAAACAATTAGCACTTCATCACAACTATAAAACAAGAGAAAATTTTACCTCATGTGTCTGCATGTTTATTTAAAAATTATTATTAAAACTTTATCATTTTATGTAAGTATTTGGAAAACAAAAGTTTATATATTTTGTTTACTTTAAGTGACATCTTGTTAACACATTTTTTTTAAAAACTTATGATGAAATTTAATATTTAGCTATATTTTCATTTTGCAGCGTATAACTGCCATTTTTGATGATTAGTACTGATTTATAACCGACAAAACCTAGCGGACGGCTAGTTTGTTTTGCAGTCTTTTTTTGCAGGAAAAATTGTACTTATATTTCTCTATTTTTATGAACTGGCATCGGATTGGGGTTAGTCACCTGAGTAATTCCAAGTGTATGCTCGTGCGGCAAGAGTTCTTTGTTTGAGAGGCATTTATACTGCTTGTTGTTGCTTATACATCGCATCATACGCTATGCGAGGTGTAAAGCGCAATTCCCAGCTGTTTAAAAAAATGGTACCTAAATATTTCTTTGTTCTTAGAGAATTGGCAAATAATACGACTATTTACTCCCGAAATGTTTAGAATGAAATGAAAAATTGCCATGGGCCGACTTGTTCGACGAGATGTTGAATAATTTGCGCATTTTTCGTCCAATGCACCTACACCTGCTTTAGTGCTATTGTACAACTTTATAATTTCTGCTTTTTTGATTTTATCATTAACTGTTTTATCATGATGCATACTTGATATTAGAACAACTGACTTCCCTTTTTTTCGGTACATATGATACCATGGTTTCGTGTTATGAAACCAAAAGTTGATGAATTTACTATTAGGAAGAAAATCAGGAGGAATCATTTTTTTGTTTTTTCGTACAGTGCCTACATAAGTTAGTCGTTTTTAATTTCGCTCATGGACTAGTTCCATAGAGTACCAATTGTCACCGGTTATGCACATCTGCGACGAAATGGTATAAGCATTTATTGTGTCGTGAGACCAGGAATAAAATTGTCTTGGCAATTCTTTACAAAACTATAAAACAATTCAGAAACTGGAGCAAACTTGTCAGTTTTTACTCTTTCATATCTGAAGTCTTGGTAATCAAATCAAAGACAACATAACAAAAACAGACATCGAGCAAGGGACATTGTACATCTAAAACGATCTCTGGCTATTCCATCAGTTCCCCACAATGATTTTAAATCTTCATGGCCTTATTTAAATATACCTTGCACAAATAATAAACCGATAAAAGTTTCGATCTCAATTTTATCAGTTGTAGTTATAAACGTTGGTGCAAATTTCGAACGAGAGTTTTTGCGCCTCTTAAATGTAGCGTACTTTAGATTCATCTCTTCAATTTTTTTGTTGGTTAGTTCGATAATTAATTCCACAATATTTTCCACGTCTCCAAGGGCTTTAAGGAGGCTTATCACAAGCACTTCCTTTTAATTTCTATATTACTCTTATTAAATTATGTGAATTTACCTTACTCTTTTGGGGTGCTTCTTTAGCCCAATTTGTTCTATCTTTGCCGTACCAAGCAGACTTTGTCCTTTTTTAAGTACCAACAGCAACATTATCCGATTCATTGCCATCAGATGTAATTATATCTTCAGGCAACTATTCCATTTCACTATCAGTATCGTGATCAGAAACAATTTTTTCATTTGGTTCCTCTTCATCACTTTCATCTGCATTACCAACCAAAATTTTAGCATCGTGTGTCTCGTTGTTTGCCTCTGCTACATGTTCCTTGGAATTCGAAATCATCTTCTAATTCGTCCCAGAATTCTACACTGTTTACCATTGTTTCTAGTTCATTTCCAGTTATAAAATTACCGTAAATTCGGGATACTTTGTCCCATTTTTAAATAACTTCTTGTTTAATCTATTGTTATAAAACAAGAAATGCTTAATTCCGAGCTTTTAATGTAATTTTAGAATAGTTCACAACTCTTTCTAAGAGATAATAACGAAACAAACCCGTTTTTATTTTACTTTCATGAAATAATTTTGTTTTATTTTGGGTTAAAGTAGATCACTCAAAAGTGGCCCACCCTATATACTATTATATTAATGCACTGTAAAATACGTTCGGAGCAATGTAACCCTTTTTATTGATGAAGAGGTACTGTTAGAAAAAAAAAACCACACACTATGTTTTTTACATTTGTCTTTTTTTCAAATCAATAAAGGAAAAAATTACAAAAATATTTTTTAGAAACAAAAGAAAACTAAGGATTACTCTAATTAAACATCTTAAAAAGTATTATTATGCATCAGGCTTTTGGAAATTAAAAACAATTTTATACACCTACTAAAATTCAACCAAAATTAACAGAATAAAGTCCTTCTTACAAAACTTTTGAAGGCTCAATCACTTTTATGATGTCAAAACATTCATAAAAAAGAATGTCTCTCTCTTTTGGCCATTTCTAAGTCTTTTTTGTAGGTGCCATGCAATCTACCATCTCACCAGTATCAAATAAACTCATAACCATTCCTAGAAACTATACTCCATTGCAAGCAACTTTTCCAAAATTCCCTTCTTCTAAAGTGTGCTTTATAGATGGGATTTGCATAGAACTTGATGGTGTTGATTCCAATGTCATGACTAAATCGTTACCTGTTTTGCAGTAAGAAGTTCCTTGCATTGGCTCTAGCATTTTCCGTTTACGAATATTTGAAAGCACTGCTGCATACTCTTCCTCATCTGTCCTAAATACCATATCACTATGCCTAGGTGAAGCAATGTTATAAGTCACAGTCTTCTTCAGATGATGACCAGTTTTGACATTTTTTCTGTCTCTTCTGTCCTTTTTTATTTTTGTTTCTTTTCTTTATTGGATTCCATTTCTTGTTGAATCAAGTCTGGTACCATGATTATTTGGCCAGGTTGTACATTTAGTTTCTTTTTTCTGTTGTGTCGTGTTTTTACCACTTCACTCCTTTTAATTTCAAGGTGAGAAAGAAATGATACTCCAACTTACTCCAAGTCAACTGCTGTACGTTTTGATGGAAGACGTTTTAATATCTCTTCTTGGTTGATTGGGTAAATCCCAGATTTTTTGAAATCTGATATAATGTTGGATGAGATGTTTTCTATTAATGTTGGAAGCAAATCTTTTTGTTAGCGTGGAATGTCTAGTTAAAAAATACTTTGCCCAATCACGTGCCGGCAAATTATAAACATTTTTACAATTCTTCCTTATCTTGTAAGATAACCTTTTACAATAAACCGTAAATCAAGTTAATCTATTCGAAATCCAAATTCACTACGCTTTTCAGCATGGCTAGCAAAGGCTTGTTCCTCATCGTCAGTAAAGATTTTTGAATGACCCGGTGAGATGTGCCGATTCTTTAATTTATTTTTTATAGTACTTCGACAGATATTAAAATGTGTCTCAGCTTGTCTTTGTGTCATTTTACCTGATGTAATAGCTTCCGAACATGCATTAAGAGTAGCTTAACTCTTATCATGGCATCTTCTGCTCCCAGGTTGCCTCTTGTATTTTGATGGCATATTCTTGGATCTACAGAAAAACAATAAACCGTAACTAAGTCAGATAATATATAACAATGTGTTTAAATTAATAAATACTAATTTATTAAATTCTTTGAAATATTTTATTTTCATGTACAAACAAAGGGTTACTTAGGCCCACTTTTGACGTGGGACAAAGTAACCCATTAATTTGAGGTTCACAACATATTCATTTGTACAATACTTCTAACATGTTTATCTAAATACTTCATCAAAAACGTGCTGCTTATTTTTAATAAGTATGATATTGTATTTGAAATTTGGTTCTTACCTCAACTAAAATAAGCACCGCATTCTTTGTACAAACAGAAATTTCACATGTTAAACGTAAGGTTATGAAACATCACTGCTGCGACTTATTGGGGATCAAGTAACTATGTCACCTTTCAAAAATCAGTTAGTTGCAGAGATCGTCCTATTATTTTTTAATTTTGTGAAAAAGTAGTACCATTAAACCAATTGTACGGTACTTGAAAAAAGCCATTTTAATTTAAAAAAAAATTATCTATATTATAAAACCAGGAATATTATATGTCATAAAAAAGGCAATATATCAACCTATTAAAACAATAATAAAAAATATATTCAGAAAATGTTTACTTACGCAAGTCCTACTGACGGGTGACAGGACCCACGCACGTAAATATCTTGAAAACTATGATATAAATAAATCCGTTCGCTGGAAGAGTCAACCAGTCACTAACGCATTAGAGCATATCAAGACGCTCGACTCCCCCACTATATGTGCATTCGGTTTATATAATTTTCCATCTGGCTGGGTCACGGAGACCCTGTCGGTAGAAGTTGAGGGTTAAACTTCTAACAGCTAATGTTTTTACATTGTAAAAAAAAGATAATACTGACTAGTTTATTACAAAACATCGTAAGTTTTGTACGAACTTTACAGAAGACGTTTACTGAACTTTACAGAAGACGTTTTTTTGTTTTGTTTTTCGCATTAAAAAGTATAATTGTGAAATTTTGATGTTGTGTAATTTATTAGTTTCTAAATACATCTGAAATATTAGTATTTCAAAAAGATGTTATTTTCAAGTGGTTTTCGGATTTAAGATATTTTGGTGGAATCAATACAAGTATATGATAGCCCATGTAGTCGCGCAAATTAAATCGTAAAGAATCGCTAATTTGGGTGTCGTACCTGCTATTTAAAAGACAGTTGACATAGATTGCAAGGCGAAAAGAACACCTAAAGAACAATAAACAACTTCTTTGTAAAAATTTTGGAGATATACTTTTTGCATTATTTATTTTTGTGTTTTATTTAATATGTCACACAAATGAAAAGCCACATGACTTCCTAAATAACTGCTATAATAATTTTAATTCTTTTTAATTTTGATGTGAATTTAGCTTCTTAATTTGAGCTATTTAAATTTTTTTAACAATAAATAAAACTATAAAATTTATGGTCATTTATTTAAAAATTTGAATGTCTGTTGAAGTAAACTACAACTCTTATTATCAAGTAATCAAAATTCTTACATGAAGACCATTTCTAGTAAAGGTGTTAACGCTAATTGGGTTTGCCTATTAGGGAACACTAATCCGTTCCCTAATAGTATTCAAATTCAAAAAGTGAATGCATCATTACGATTTTGTTGGTACTTTTTACATCAAACATTTGAAACAATAGTTAGGAGCCAGCAATTAGCTTGCAACAAATTCAAGAATCATGACATGACTTTTTTGTTTTTCCTAAAATAATTTGAAAACAGGATCGGCAATTTGGAACTTTGTGTTTGTTAAGATTATCTCATACGAACAACAACAAGATTTAATTCTTTGGAGATCAACTTTCGTTGTCCAAGTTTTTTTTTCTTTCGATTGTTATTAAATAACCTATAAACTTAGCTCAGCTTAAGGCTATGTCAGAGGACCCACTTATCTACCTGATTCTTAACTGCAATTTAACTACCAATAAATCCTTTTTAAATATGCACTTCGAGCAAGTCCAGTTGACGAAACAAATAGTCGAGTAAGTAATGTATACTGCAAGCATCTATACACAGTTTAATTAAATAGATCTATACACAGTTTAATTAAATAGTTGTGTATAGTTTTCCATATCATTTATTAAATATTTTCCTTAAATTCAAACATGTCGAATTGAAATAATAAATATGATTATTTATTATTTCTATTACACCACAGATATTTTTTCAAAATAAAGTTTATGACTCCAAGAATTCATTTATTTTTCCATTACCTCATTCTTCACTTTAACCATTTTTCTATTTCACTACCACGTTTGATTCATAAGAACAAAAGAATTATATTAGTACATGACTGATAAATATTTTTACAATCACAGTAAAATATAAGTCTATTGCTCCATTTGGAACGTAAAAAAATGAAAATTGGTAACATCTTGAAAAACTCGGAATTTCTTAATGAACCTGAAACGATCTGATAAGTTCTATACAGGATAAAAGTAAGCCATGGCCAGCTTCAGATTCATCCTCTGTATCAAATTTACTTCTCCATATATATTCCACTAGATAATCGTCTGTGCGAGTAATAGCCATTCTTTCTATTCTCCTTCTCATATCTCGTTTAATCTTCGACCAATTCTCTTCAATATTCTGCGTATGAATTTGTCGATTATTCGGAACAACAAATGAAATATTATGATTTACAATCTCGTGAATATAGCCCCGCTGTTGCAAAGCATTGTATCCTCGCCAAAAATCTGTAATCATTCTTGTGCCAGGCTCCACATTTTAAAGAATAACTCTTTCGAGAGTCTGAGCATCGCGTTTAGGTACAACTTTTAAAAAAGTTTGTTTGGTAAGCAGATCGATGCCACCAACAACCCAACGCGTTCTTCTTAGTCTGCAATGATTATATTTACGTTTTCCAAACGCGCTTTCATCAATCTCCACAATGTGGCCAGGGCCTCCAATTTTAAAATTGTTT
>WYDF02107645.1:0-10468 GCA_009867245.2 Adranes taylori
AAACCTGATGTCCAATTACCGATGATTTTCATTTGATATTATATACTACTGGACAAGAACATTTTACTTAATTATAATTAATTTGTGGTTGTGGAGCCAACGATATCTATTCCCCCAATATGTTAAATATATACCTAGCTAAAAGAGTACCAAACTGATAAATCCTCTCGAAGAACCCGAACGATGTCACTAATAGTTTTTTATTTTATAAATATTTACTGCATCCATGCGGTTTTTTTGCTGTCTGTACTCTTCTTATAAGTTTTTCCGGGAAAACATTCTAGTGATTAAATTTATTTAATTATTTATATGGTTAATTAATGATTATTAAATTTTTAATATATTATAGCAATTTATATTGAATTAATTAACCGATAACATACTGTATTGATAAGAGCACGTGGAGAGTAACTCACTGCACGTCTAAAAACACATTCGAAAGCAAAGAACCAAGATTTAGCAAAAAAAATAATGTAAACCTACGTACAAAACTAGGTGAGGAAATATGTTATCCTAAAAGAAGGTCTTTCATTGAACAGCCACAGTGAAGTTCAAGGAATAAAAAAATCTCCAACCATTGTCAATATAAAACGATCAAGGCGGATAAAAAAACTAGTTATGGATTTCACCATTAATAATATAACTAACATTCCAGAAAAATTGAAAAATAAAGATATTAAATTATTTTATAAACACTCGTAACTACGTATGTTTATGAAAATTATAATTTTATGCATACGTGTAGTTTTCGATTGAAAAATATATCTATACTGCACATTATTGCGATCTCGGAATATAATTCATTTCTTTAGACTTTGCCCATTACTGAGTTCAATGACTGATAAAGTTATTGATCAATTTAAAACAATATAGAACAAAAACAATTCATACATTTATTTATGGAAAGATGTATATAGTACACAGTAGTAATATATAATTAAATTATAATGACTAAATTTATCAAAAACATTATATCAAGAAAAACAAAATATTTCAATTATTAGTGTTACATATCAAAAGAAATAAAATTATTTAACTAATACAAATTATTTCGTCTTGCGAATGATCATTCAACGCTTCGGTGTCCTCAACCTGTATAAGAATATAATCAATTATTTTACAAATTCAATAAGAAAATAACATTTTCCGAGATACAGCTGATGCATTTTCTTTATACATGCGAATACTCCGAACAAATTTTGTTTAAAACGTTCGTGCAGCGAACAAAAACAATCGTGCACCGCATTATTTGTAACATCTAAATTCGTATCGCTGCGTCTCCAACTATAGATAACGCACAGCATCTTGCTCATGTGCATAGCTTTAATTTAAGCTATTTCCGAGTTCACAAGGCATGCATCGAAGTCGAGTTACCGCCCATTAAAAAAAAAAAAAAAATTAAAACGAAGTCGAGCGTTTTGTCAGCAGAACACGAAATTTCCTGAATTTGAAATATAATTATACGAGTATGTTCAATTGGGATGTCCCGTAGTCAGTGAAGTATACCAGTTCAAGCCATTCTGAAAGAAAATAATATTTTCTCATCGGATTTACACAATCGTTCGTGACTGGAAATTTCCAAAATACAAATGTAAGTGGCAAGGATACTCAATCAAATTGAATCGTAAAAACAGGAGGTGCTATAGTAGTAGCACTAAGCAAAACAGAATCTGCTTGCCAGTCGATGAACGAATGGAAAAAGTTAGGTTTAAAATTAGGGACAATGAAATAATAGTTTGTAAAGAAGGCAAATACCTGGGCCGCCGATTACAACTCAGCAAGAGTAAGTTATAATCAGTATGTAACAGCAGTCATAAAAACAAAAGCAATAATTAGATTAATGTTATTGCTCCCAGAGAAAGAAACTAATATTAGTGACTCAAGAGAAGGAACCAGGAGCATATTATTGAAAGCAGCGCAATACAGTCTTCATATAGGGGACCTGGCACGAGTTTCTGGTGTAGATATAGCCAGCAGTACAGAAAGACTGAGGCGCGCTATTAATCCCGAAGTACTTCAAATAAAAAATACTGAAGTTATATAGACAGCCCTGGTTATCAACGGAAACAATAGATCTCATTCGGGAACGAAGGAACATCAAATCCCGGAGTCTTGACAACAGTATAGATCTGGAATTCTACCAATCGTTAAATCGGGAGATATAAGCTCCTACGCGCAGAAACAATATATAGAAATTCAGAATTTCTGATACTAATAACTCCAAAGGCCTGTTCAAGAAAGAACGTTCAATCATTCAGGAGTTCATACTCCGATATTGGGCAATTAAAAAGCAACATAATTGTTTGCATACAGAACTATACCAAATTGCATCGGTGTGGAAAGATTGCTGTGGCAATCTGTATGTTGCTATTTGTGGAGACCTGGGAATTATGAGGTGGAACCAGATATGCTGTTAGATGAGGTGAAAGTCGCAATTGACAAATTAAGAGAATGTAAAGCAGTAAGAATCGACAGAATATCAGCAGAGATCTTGCAGGCTCTTGACGAAAGGCGGCAAAAATTCTTGCACACATTGTGTCACAAGACTTGGAAAACAGGCTTATAGCCAGAAGACTGTTCAACTACAGTATTGCTTCCCATACATAAGAAATGGGCAGAAACAGTCCGCGAAAAGTACCGTCTGATAGTCCTAATATCACATTCCAGCAAAATTATGTTCTACATTCTTCAAGCGAGACTACAAGCCTTCCTGTGACATCAAATAACTCAAGAAAAAGCCAGATTTGTGAAAAGACGGGGTACTCGAGAACACATTTTAAATGCGAGGCAGTTTATAGAATAAAAACGAGAATACTCGATACCGATGTATCTGTACTTCATTATCCGAAAAATGTTGCATTAAGAAAGGCGTTTGTCAAGGCTGCGTACATTCACCTCTACTCTACAACATCTATAGCGAAGTAGTGATGTGGCGCACTTTAGATAATTGGAACGGAGAAGTGAAGATTGGTGGAAAGCGATTTTCAAACCTTCGATTTGCGGATGATACTCTTCTAATATCTAACAACACCTAAGAGCTTTTAGAGTTTATGCAAAGACTGGAAAACGTAAGGCGGGACTATGGGCTCAAAATAAATGCCAACAGGACAAAAGTCATGATAGTAGATAGACAGAGATAACGAAAATCGATGACTTTTAAGTCTCCGAAAAATTTGTGTATTTGGATTCCATGCTCCAGAAATCCGGCTCTTACACATTGGAAATAAGACAACGGATTATAATTGCCCGCACGGCCATGATAAAACTAACAAAAATTTGGAAAGATCGAAATATCACTAGGAAGGCAAGTCTTGTAAAAGTCCTAGTTTTTCCCATTTTTTTCGTACGCTTGAGAGATCTGGGTAAGCCGTTCCAACGACAAGAGAAGAATAAATGCGTTGGAAATGTGGGTCTAGTACTGGATGCTGCGAGTTCCCTGGACGGATAGAAGAGCAAATGTCTCCATCTTAAATGAGGTCAAACCCGTACAAAGATTGTCATTGATGACATATGGACGAATTTTGAAATTTTTCGGACACAGCTCTCAACATGACAGCACGGATAAACTGGAAGCGAAGAAGAAACGGGATCGATTCCCAACTAGGTGGACCGATACATTTCGAAACTAATAGAAACAAGATTCACTAAAGCATCGCGAAGCGAACGATCGACAAACCTAGAAATCAACTGTTAAACGAATAATATAGAGATTAGAAGATTGCCGTTTTCAACATCAACATCCACCGTAATCACCATACGTCGGTCACGACGTTCAACGAAGAAGAAGAACGAGACAATCCGGGGATATTGAACAATTCCAGCAGACGCACTATAAGTAATATCTGGAGCGATATTGGTCGAGGTTCTTGCGCAGAAACGCTCAAAGATATATGAGAAAAGAAAGCAGGGCACTGATGTGGGAAAAGCTAAGACAAAATATAAAGCAAAAAAAGTGGCACGAAAGTGGAATAATAGGATCTCTCCATAATTCATAATACCGAAGATAAAGCCTTGGATTATAAGAAACCACGGAGATACAAATTGCTGGATGACACAACCATTAACAAGGCATGAAAATTTTAATGTCTACCTGTATCGAATACGTAAGCAAGAAAGGAGTGTTAAACATGTAATGATTGCTAGCGACTTAATGTGCTAGCGAACGTTCAGATCTTGCCTCAAAATTAGGCGAACACATAGATGCTACAATCCTAGTAGACCATGTGGTAAGAAGTGAGAAGAAGAGGAACGTAATATGGAACTTACTGAGACAAAAAGACAGTCATGTGAACTTAGACTTTGGAAAGATGCAAATCATACGGATGAATCTTCTCTCATGTCCCTGTGTTGAAATGTCAGTGGATCGGTAGTGCTATAGAGGTGTAATCGGGAAGATCCGGTGGATTTAATGATTCAGCAATTTTGCGCTTGACTATTGTTGTATAAAGTAAGTCCAATAATAGAAAGTAAACAGATACACGAGCAGGCCATGGATAAAATTCCGTAGACAATATAAATTTCAGTCGCTCAATATTTTTATTCATTCTAAAAATCGCAAATCATGCTTGAACCGATAGATGTAAACAAACTAGTTGACAGATTGCGTTCATATTACACATGATAACTAGACGAAGTAGTGTCATCGTACAGCAGAGAACAGAATTAAGCACGAACTTTATTTTACACGAACTTTTTAAATGAGAAATTCCAGAGACATCTTTAACATAATGTAATTGGGGCCAAGCAGGGCTCTGATGTGGGGGAAGCTAAGACAAAGACAAGCCAAAATCTAAAGCAAAAAAGTGGCACGAAAGGGAAATAATAGGATCTTCTCGATTAATCCCAAAGATAAGACCATGGATGAGAAGAAACCATGGAGATAAGAATTGCTGGATGACACAGCCATTCACAAGGCATGAACATTTTAATGCCTACCTACGTCGAATACGTAAGCGAGAAAATGTAAATTGCGAATTCTGCTAGGAATGCCAGTGCCGGATTTAACTATCCTGCCGCTCTAAGCACTGAACAAATTGCCGCTTATTTATATACATTTTTTTATACTTAATACTACTATTGAAAAAAGAACTTAATATTATGTATCATTTTTATCTCGATTTCTATTAAACATTTTTTTAAAATATAAACTGATTAATGTTGTTACAATATTTTGCTATATCTAAATATGATAAATTATATGAATACACGAAATGTGCGGTCAAGGAAAACTGCAATTAAAAGAAAAACTACAAAAATCGCGGTCATCTACTAAAAAACAAAAAAAAAACAGGTATTTTCTGCCGGCAGGTACATGGCCTTCCTTTTATCATTAGTTGTGTTTCAGAGGTTAGTAAGCTAATAAGTAACCTATTAAGTTTTGCAAAATTAGTTTTATTTTCTTAACTACTTTTATATATTAGAAAAATGTAATTTACACAAACCTAAAAAAGAATACCGTGCGTCATATACCAAGGATATCCCCTAAAGATATATCGCGTTAATTACGAAGGCACAGTAACGTGGATTTGTTTAGCAGAAAAAAAAAACAAAAAATTGCAAAGGAAGATTGATAAGTAAAAATGGTGATATAATAAAAGTTATTAAACATTGCTGCAATTCAAATATTGCTAGCACAGAAGTAATAATGCTATACAGCCAAGTAAAAAAAGACAAGAAAGGAAAATAATATCCAGTTGTCAAGGATTCATCAGGAAGAATTCGGTGGCCTTCACAGAAAAGGCTACGACTTTGTGATTGAAATTCCTCAGCAATTAAACGAACTCAACCCCAGAAGAAAAGCCCAAAGAAACCAGAAAGAACCTGAAAGTAGAGAAGATATTAGAGAAAGTAGAGAAGAACCTGAAGATATTATGCTGGAAGAAAATTTGTTGCAAATGAAGGATGGAAGCAATTTCCGTCTAGCTGACGACCGCTGCAAAGAAAGCATACTTGTCTTGCCTGGAAGTAAAGGAAGGGAATGTTTAAGAACCTCATAGCATTTTTTATGGAAGGCACGTTTAGAGCTACAATAATCAGTTTGCACAGATATACACCATATATGCTGACATAGGAAGCAATGATGAATAAACAAACGTGGTACCAGTAATAAACAAATGTGGTACTTTTTGCTTTAAAAGGAAGTATTATACATACGTCTATTTCCTCCTGTAATTTTGAATACAATTCCTAAATGAAAACAAAAGTTTTGTCCATGTCAAAAAATGTTTATGGAGAAACGTGCAAGATTTGGGTCTCACCAAGGGATATAAATAGAATGAAGAAATAAAGCTTGCAATCAGAATGTGTGCAGTTTTGGCACTTCTAAAGCCTGAAAATGACACCGATTGGTGGTTAATAATTGATGATTAAACTCCAACTAATAAGAATCTGATAAAAGTTTTTGACCCATTACAATATGGAATTGTAACAAATGACGACACAAAACGAATAATTCATCAGTAGAAGGATGGAACAACAAAATAAAAAGGAAAATGATATTATATACGAAAGGATGATAAAATTAAAATTGAAATTGAAAAAAAAGACGATGTTGAAAGGATATTTCAAAATTGAAGATGTTGAAAATACGGATTTTAAATACGTCAAAGTAACAAAGTAACTTTGCCGAAAAAAATATTGAAGGAAATAGTTAAAGCTTTCATCAACAGTCTCCTATAAAATAAATATTGCAACTAAGGGCCCTATTTTTCTGCATTAACCGCAATTTCATCAACAGCAATTTTCATGATACCAAATTATATACTTAGGTATTATACATTTGCCGCCCCTAAAAAATTGTCACAGTAAGCACTTGCTTATAATGTTTACTGGGAAATCCGGCACTGGGGAGTGCTAAACATGTGATGATTACTAGCGACTTGCACCCAAACTTGCACCAAAATTAGATGAATACATAGATACTACAGTCCTAATAGACCAAATGGTAAGAAGTGAGAAGAGGAATGTAGTGTGCATCTTTACAAAAACCATATTGAAACAAATGGACGGCCATGCGAACTTAGATATTGGAAGGATGCAAATCATAAGGGTGCAACATCTCTCATGTCCCCTATTGAATTTCCAGTGGATCGGATCGTAGATTTGGAAGGATGCAAATCATACGGGTGTAACATCTGTCATGTTCTTTATTGAAATGCCAGTTGATCGGTAGTACTCTAGAGGTGGAATATGGAAGATCCGGTGGATTTAATGAATCAGCAGTTTCGCGCTTTGTTATTATAGTACAAGGTAAGTCCAACAATAAAAAGTAAAAAAGATTCACGACGGTTGTTATTCTCGTAGGTCGTCGAGCCGATGGATGGTTTCTGATAAGTAATTAGCTTTCAACTACCTTATTAAAAAAAAACAACAGATTGAGTGATGCTAACGTCACCCAGACACTTTACTAAATTTAAAGAACTTTAAGCAATTTAAGCAAAAGAAATAAAGCAATTTTGTGGTCGCAAAGTATTAAACAAATAATACGGACTTGCTCGTAATTCTTGGAAGGCACATTTCCGTTCTTAAATCAATTAGACGCATGTATCAAGCAATTAAAAAGTATCCTAAAACAGTGCTATGCGCAATAGATGTCTGAATGACGATTAAAACGATTATACAATTATCACCATGACAATATTATTGCGCATAATATAGAATACCGAGTTTGCAAGTAATCCTTGCAACGATCAAACTTATTAATAGCGAAAATAATAATTAATTATTGTAATTATGTATCATTTCCTTGCAGTTGCAATAGATGCTTCAAAACGCCAACGAATCAAAAAGACACGGAAAGCAGTAAAATAAAAAAAAAACACTTATTTTTATGGTGGTCTCATCTACATAAGAATAAACTCGTTGCAAATTCTGTGTTTAAGAAAAGTCAAGAAAATTTATTGGCTTAAAGAAATAATTCCCCAGATGACATGAAGGAAGTAATAAAACAAAATATTTCTTATCCTAGAAGAAAATGAAATTTAATTGCAGAGAAAATCTGTGCTGCAATGTTATATGCAAAAACAAAGATCACGACGCATGGTTTATTGTCATGCATGTTATCAACATTTTGCAATAGTTGGCATTTGTAAATGAAACAAACAAAAACTAGAGAGCCATACTAAGACTTTTTCTTGCTCTGAAACTTTTGCCCTATTGGATGCATGGATTATTCGCGTATATACGGTACTCATTAAAAGCCCTCAAGATGTTTTATATCAAAGATTTCTGTCTAATGGTTCCTCCTTTTCTATAACAGTGCTAAATAAACCATTTACATTATTTACTTGAGCTTCTACTTCAAAAGATATCACCGCATTCTCATCCTCTTCCTGTTTAATCTCAGTTAACGAGTTGCTAAATACATGTTTTATGAAAGCTTCTTCAAAAGTTGCTTTAACATACTGATATTGTTTAACCGAAACAGTTTTATTCTCGGAACTTTCATGAGCTTCATGTGCTTCAGTCGTACTAAAACCAGAAAAGCATATTATGTCCTTGTTTTCGTAATCTGTTCTCTCTTCTTGGATGATGTTAACTTCTGTTTCCGTTTCAATGGGCGTAACTTCATTTGGAGAGGTATCAGCTTCGTTTTTTTCCGATTGAATAGATTCTACGTCAGTTGATTTGGTAGGATTTTTGGAAGATTTAGGTCTTCTTCGATGTCCCCAAACATGGATTCTAACGTGTTCCAAAAAATTACGTCGTTGTTTGAACGTCATATCGCATAAAACACAGCGTATTTCTTCTTTTTCTGGAAAATCAACAGTATAACACATTATTTGAGCAGCATATATAAATAATATTATTTTAGATATCATAAAATAAATAAACCTGAAATATTTGACAATATAACTTTTAAATAAATAGATTGATATTACGTCCACCGTAGTAGTAACTAATGAAATAAAACCCTTCGGATTTTGGACTCTGCGTTTATAATGATAAATTAGTTACATCAGTCGACGTTTCACCCTTCTTCAAGACTAAAAAATCAACAATCTCATTTAACCTGAACTAAGTAACAGTTTCTGTGAATTGTAACAAATTGTGTTCAAAAGAAAACTGTTTTCAAAGAGTACATTTTTTTTTTATACAATCTGTTATAAACTTGTGGCAAAGTGAAAAATAAGAATAAGAAGATGAAAAAAAGAAACTGTGGACCTTATTTTATTTTCTTTTACAGCCATTTTCAATCTGTTGTTCTATAAAAGGGAGAAAAAGAGATTGATAAGGGCTTTGAAACGAAATAAAATAAGGTATAGTTTCTTATTTTTCAACTTCTTATTCTTATTTTTCACTTTGTCAAAAGTTTATAACAGATAGTATACAAAAATTTTTGTAAACAGTTTTTCTTTTGAGCACAATTTTTTACAATTCACAATAACCGTTACTTAGTTCAGGCTAAATGAGATTGTTGATTTTTTTAGTCTGGAAGATAACCTTGATGACCTATTACAAATGCTGTATCTAAGAAGAAATGAATGCTGATTTATTCGCTCAGTTATTAATTAGAGAAAAAATTTTACATTGAGGCAAAATTTTACACGATGTTAAAGTAACAATAAGATGACGGATATTTTGACCATAATATTACGGAATATGAATCATGTTTGGACCAACTTAAAAATTTACATGCTACTTGGAAGTGGAAATGCACAACGTTACATCAATGTCACTCACATATCAAACACTTGGCTTTAGCTTGAATGCATCATTGGGAGGATTTCATGCTTTTACATGATGTGACTTTAATTCCGCTTTCTATAGAAGAGGAAAAAACCGATCGACATTTTAAGAAACTCAGAAAATTTCATTAAAGCATTTACAGACACATCATATATACACGACTGTAATATAGATAAACTTCAAAGAAAGATCAAAGAATTTGTCTAAAATCAATCGACGACGTAAATACAGCACGAGTAGCAACATTCATGAATACTTATAAGATGAATGAAAACAAGGACACATTTATGCTAAGAAATACAATTGACGCAGCAATATTTCCTCCATGTCAATCGGAGCTTTATCAACACACTACGACACACTATCACTCTTAGACTATGGATGGAGAGAAGACAATAATAAATACACGTTTAAGTGGTTTGACGGTGATCAACACACCGACAATAACTGGCGTAACGATCGTCGATGAAAATTCTGCAGGTACTTTTTTACTTTATATATTTTATAACACATTGAAATTGGATTAAAGTAATGGCAGTGTAGCTTTAAAATTTATATTAATTTTTTTACAGAAAACGTTGAAAGTGATGAAATTGAATAATCGGAAATACCGAAGAAGGTGATGTAGAGGAATTTGAGCGAGAACAAAATGTCATCATAGCTAGCTGCGATGATAGTTGCGATGAAAATGATTAATACAAAACAGATATTACAGAAGAATTCAATAGACAACTCGATATAATTTTGTACCAGTAAATTACACAGATCTTTCCTGTGTAAT
>WYDF02107656.1:0-10468 GCA_009867245.2 Adranes taylori
TCTAGGTGGTAACGCAGTTGTTAAACGCTGGCCTCGCAAGTCGGTGTAGTGATGCAATTTGCGAAGTAGAGGGTATTGACGAAGGCTCTAGCGAATGCTAGAAATGCGCGCATGTACCCTTTTTAAGCAACTTGAATATCTTAAACACGTTTATAAGCAGTTTTCGAAGAAATTAGCACATTAATTTTCATTATGAATTTTGTTTATATGTTTCAAAACTATTTCTGTGACTAATCCAATTCATTCCATTACTTTATTTTTATATAAAAATAAATTTTCCATTTCTTGATTAATGCAATTTTTTTTTACAATTTAACGTTTCTACACATAAAAAATTAAGGGAATGGAGAGGAGTAAATGTGGTCCGTTTCCCTGAATCCATTTTTGTCAGAATGGTATATCATTTTTTTTAATTATTTGCCGTATTAAGTGACTTAAAATCGTATCTAAATGTGGACAGTAAAATATCATAAAACAAAACAATTTAAGAAATTTATATCCGCATTAAAAATAATATTTTAAAAACTTCACTTTAAAAGATATTAAATCAAATTGACGTTTTGCGTGACAAATCATAAAATAATGAGCATTTTCCTTTATAGCTTGACCCATAACATAAAGATAACGTAAAAGTAAACACGAACCACAATTACACGTAATCCATTTAGATTATTGTCGGTATGTTTCCATAATCGTCAATTGTGTATTTAATGGCCATCGTATAATGTCAACATGAAAGTATTAAAAAAAAATAGTGGTTGCAGTAATAGTAAGGGCGTTCGCTTGAACCGAAGAAAGCGGTGCAAAATAACCGATATAATATTTGTCCGACATTCCACGAACAATAAATCACGTTGGAAAACATTTATTTTCCTATAAACTTAATGGACTGAATATCAGGTAAAAGAATCGTAAAAGATATTGACGGCGTAAATCTATTCGTATAGATTATATGTGTACTGATAAAATAAGGAAAGTTTACCAATATTACGAAATGCATATACCTATCAACTAGTAAATTTTGTGTAAGGAAATATCTCCAACTAAATGTTTCACAACCATTAAAATTTTCAAATCTTGTAATCCAAGTTAGTTCTGATTCTTCTGTGTAATGACCGCTTTTGGCAATTATGTTGGACATTTGTTAGCTATGCGGAATTTATTTACTTCAGCTGTATCTTAATATACGCTGTATCATGTTCTCCGATTCTTGCTCAGCATAATGTTTCTGAAACTTGTACTGCATAATGAGATGCAAGATATACTTTTTATTGTCTTATGCTGTCTCACAAGCATTTTAGATGTTCTCTTTTGATAATATTGTTGACGAAAGTTTTCTGTGTTTTATTGATCCTATTCACTTTAAGCATCTATAGTTATATCCACTTCTCAAATGTTTCCACCCGTTAAAAGAAACTACAACTACTGAAACTGGAATCCTAATATTACATATAGCTACTCTGACTATAAAACCCAATTAAAATTGGATGACATTTCATTCCACATGTCCCTTAAATCCATTACTAAATTTGAACAGTTGAACAACATTTCTATTAGCGTTTATACAGCATTAAAAAAGTTTACGGTCTTAGACAACATACAGTTGGCGGTCCTCTTTATTTTACATCGAATAAACGGGATATACCTGCTGCTTATTGAAGAGAGTAATCGTTCACATTATGTACTAATAAAAGCATGTCCAGGTTACTCGCAAGTCAGCATTAAGCCAATAAATGTAAGATGTATCTATGTGATGGTTGCTGAACATTCTTCTATACAGTTGAACAGTTGACCAGTCATTCACATTCTGATTGCATTACCATTTCCACAATCTTGCACACGACTGATCAAATTAAAACGCATTCGGGCATTGAAAGATCTGGTAATATATTATGTTTTCAAAATATTAGTAAAAATTACAACGTGCTCTTGTTGTCTATGCTGACTTTGAATCATTAGTTTTGCATACTTGCATACTTTTGCATACTACATTGTTTCAACTATAGATTCAAACTTAAATTAATTTAAAACATTTATGGGTTTAGATTGTCCTAAAGTTTTCATCAAAATATTAACAGCCGATGCAAAAGAGCTGCATGATCGCCACCTGAAAGCTATGACAGTCATTTGTTTATTAAAGATTTGGCCACTTCAGACGAGGGCATTAGCGAACCGTAAAACGGATCTTTCAGTGATTGTAAAAGCAAAAAATCTACGAGCATTAAAAAAAATTGCAAGAAATGCTCTTCCATTAAAGTATTATAATCAGAAAAGTGCTTGGATGAGCATCGACATTGTTAAGGAATGGTTTTTTAATGAATTTGTGGTTTCTACAGAATAATATTAAAAAAAAAAGTAATATCTTCCAATAGGCCGTATTATTGTTAGGCAACGCCCCACGCACTCGAGTGCAGATGAGTTTCAAGATGGCGACATCAAGGCGATGCTTGTACAACCGAATGTAAAGGCCATTTGCCAATCAATGAACCAATGTGTTTTGGAGACACTTAAAAGGAATTACGGAAGATAGCTACTAGCGACATGGTTAGTCAAAGCTGATGATGGGTAGGATGATGTAATAACTAAATTGAAAGCCGTTAACATAAAGGATGTAGCTTATTGGGTTGGAAGGGCCTGGGCTAACATAAATGAGGAGGATCCAAAAATTACTGAAGAAAGAATTCTTCCTATAGTACAACGCATCCGTGGATCTGAGGAAGCAACTGTAGAAGAAGTTGAATGTTAGTTAAAGGAAAACAATGAGAACGCTATAACAGACGAAGAATTTGTTGATCTCATAAAAAATGATGGCAACGATATTGACGATGGAGAACCTGCTGTCAATCTTCCAAAAGTATCCCATGAAGATGCAGTAAAAGCCCTGGAAGTCGCTATATGATGTGATTTCTAGGGATATAATGATCCTCCAAGGATAGCAGCACTTGGCAGCAAGAAAATGGCAATCATCGTCGAAACAGACGAAGATCACAACATTTTTTACATCTTCATAAAGTATGTGCATACAGAAATTTAAATATCAGTAGAATCTTAACCAAAGTCGTTGTAGCTCTAATCATTAGCAACTTAAACATTAAAAATTTGTAAAATTTTAACTTTAACTTTTAACCTAATCCATTTTCGCTAATCCGAAGTCATGGCGGCCCATTTATGTCGGATAAGCGAGACTCTACTCTATTTAAAAAATAGATACTCGTAAATCATTTCGCACTTGCCGTCCAAATCTATTCGCATGTATTCGTATGACGAACTAAAAATTACAGAAATAAACCATATTTGTTCTCTAAGTGTTAGAAAGAGTTTGAAAATAAATTAAGAATAGGCTTCTAATAACTAAAGAAGTGATATATTGAACTTGCCGTGGAACACCGAAACACGGTCCCGCGTCCTAGTATGAGAGGCCGACATTTTTTTAACACAAAAATATAAAAGCAGCTCCCTGAGAAGGGATCGCGCCGAGAATTATAATAATAATTGGTAGGTTAAGTATAAAAGTTTTATCTGAAAACGCGTATTTTCCTCGTTCATTTTTATTGTGAAAATAATGTCAGATGTGTTTAAAATGTGAGTAGAATTATTATTTTATATATCTTAATTGAGAAATTCGAACATCTTACTTTTCTTTTGATTTTACTTTAAATAATGATTATAATTAATGAAATAAATTGTCAGTTACCGTTATCAGTAAATCAAGTAAATATGAAATTTATTGAAACGTCGTAAGTAAATTATTATCGCTACGTTCTTCAAGGAGATATTATATCTACTCAGCTTTTGACTAATTGAGTGGATGTTTTATTTATTATATACACGATGTAAATAATCTTAACAATATCTCTTTTATTATTCATATAAATTCACAAATAAATTATTTTATTGTGTACAATAGAGTTAGTAAATACTTGATGTGCTTTTTTAAAATTCGTTTGATTAATCCACGAGCTGGACTTGCTTTAGAAAGGTTGATTCTTTGTCTTTATTCAAGTAACGACTCTAATAATTATTATTTGACTTAATTATAAAGAATATTTGTATATATACGTTCTACAACCCCACATACTAATTTATAAATTCTGTTTACGTCCTAAATGAAACTTGATTCCCCAGTTGAATTCGATGGGTTCTAACTGGAATTACCATTTATTTATCCAGTTGGGGCTCATTACATGTCATAATTTTGAACCTGAAAATATATCAATAATCCTGGTATGAAACATAGTGATGTTAGATTAGGAATTAAAAGAAACATTGGCCGCAACAACCGTGATGGTAATACGTGAAAAAACCTGAATTTCATTGGAAACACTATGTAATCTAACAAAGTGGAATTACTGTGACGCAGGCGACACACTAATTCTCTCAAGCCGTTGTTATCATAGCAGAAAAAAGAGCGTTATAATTTGGTTTATTATAGATTAACGTGGCTACAAATTATTTCAAATCGATACAGTATATGGGGACGAAAAATGGTTTAATGCTCTAAAAGATTAAATGAATTTTTACCTCCTTACTAATGAAAAAATAATCCATCGCTAAGTGCAAATTAATCGTATCATTTTTAAAATTATGTTTCTCACTGTGTTGGCTAAACCATGCCGAATAAATAAAGTTAATGGAAAAATTGGTGTTTGGCCAATTGTCGAATACGAACCTCTACAAAGCAATTCTAAGGATCTGCGAAAAGGGACACTTATGACTTGAAATAAATCGTGAGTTCTATACAAAACTTATTATAGAAAAATAGATTCCGCAATTAAAAGCAAATGGTCACATTATCAGAAATCTGTGAAAATTAGGATACAACAAGATAATGCTTGTCCTCATGCTAAAGTTGACGATCCTGTAATTATAAAAGTTAGGCATAAGAAAGGATGGAATTTTAACTCGCAAACCTTCCGATTTCAATGTACTGTTACTTCAATTCCATTAATCTCTTCAATATCAAAAGTCTGCAAAAGACATTGAAAATCTTTTTGCCGCAGTACAACTTATACATTGGTGACGCTACAGTCCATTAAGAACCTGGGCCTTGTATACTACAGATTTTCGCCAGTCGTCTCTGATCGATGGAGCATTATAGAGGAGCACTATAGAGGTCCTCCAGTTCTTTATTGGTTCTTTATTGGTGTACAGCACCAAAAATCTTACGAAGAACTTTTCTCTCTCAGGCGCACAGTAGGTTCTCCTCTTTTTTCTTGACAGTCCAGGTTTCTGAGCCATACATGACCACTGGCTTGATACACGAAAAGTTTTATACACCAGAAGTTTAAATTTCTTAGAGACAAGGGAAGCCTTAAGTAGCTTCTAGAAGCTAAAGAAGCACCGGTCCCCGGCCGCTACTCTTACTCTGATTGCGTCGGGTACATCGTTGTCATATGTTTGGATGCCTCCCAAATATTTGTATGCATCAACCCTTTGGTAACCATTGAATTTGTCAGTGTTCCGAAATCTGATTGAGTTCCTAGGTTTATAACATATTTTGTCTACTCCTTCGTGTAGACGCACTTTATTAGCTTCGTTCTCGAGAGTTTGTACATTCATGTTTAGGTGTCTGGTGTGTGTGTGGCTAACATAGCAATGCCGTTAGCGACGGTGAGACTCTGGGATGTCTATTAAATATTGTGCCTCCCGAGTTTGTTGGTAATTACCTCATACGAATTCAAAGTTCTTTATAAACTTTCCTCACATCCTTCAGTTTCCTCACATCTCTTTGGTCGTGGCAGTCACTGAGTTCTTTAAGCCTTTTGCTCTGAAGCTCTCGATTTTTTTATGTGTGCAAGATCTTGAGCGTTCTTATGCTGTTGTAATCTAGTCCGGTTGCTCTTGTGTCTCTTTAGAACATTTTCCTCCTAACCTTATTTCGTTCGTTCACGACTCTCACACAGTCGTCGTTGAGCCATTCGTTCCTCCTAGTATTGTTATAATACCCGACCGTCTCCTCTATGACCTTTAACAAAGCAGTATTAAGGTCGTGCCAATGTTCTTTAGGATCTTCATGTTCAGGAACGAGGTTGTTCTGGATTTCTTCTTCTATCTTTAGCTGAAATCTTAAGCGCAGATCAGGGTGTTTGATAATGCCTCTGAGTTTAAAGTTCTTGGTGCTTTCCATTTTGTTGTTCCTTGCCATCGTGATTTTTTGTCTATACTTGAGCAAGACCATGTAGAGATCAGGAGCTGCGTCGGGCTCTCTAGATGTCCTAACGTCCAATATATCCGTGGAATGTTTTCTCTGGATCAACAGATGATCTATTTGATTGAATGTAACTCCATTTGGTGATTTCCATGCCTTATGGATGTTTATATGTTGAAAATGACTGCTAATTGTAATATGTTTCCGGGTAGCAAAGTCGACAAGTTTGAGTCCATTATCATTACACTATTGGTGAAGACTGGTTTCCTAACACAAGACCTGTAGGCTTATTTACGGCTAACCTTGGCATTGATGTCACCTAGAATTAATTTGATGTCGTTCTCTGGTGTATTCCCATATGAATGTTTCAGTTGGGTAAAAAAAGTCTCTTTTTCATCATCTTCAGAATCTGCGGTAGGTGCATGAGCGCAAATGAGAGTCACCTTAAAGAATTTCATTTCGAGTCTAAGCGTGCACAATCGTCCGTTGATGGGGTTAAAATTCAGTACTGCCCCATTTTGTATTTCTTATGGACCATAAATTCGGTTCCGAGATGATCTGTACCGCTGGTGCAGCAGAAGATAGTGTAATCTTCATTATTGGAGATCGTGTTCTCCCTCCACAGTGCTTCTTGTAGAGCTGAGAAGTTAATATTACGCACTCAAGAGAGCCACAGTATAGCATTCCTGGGAAAATGACGCTGTCAAAAAAGAAGATTATATTTTCCCATGGTTTCAAAAAGCGTACTAAAGTTCTATGTTAGATGGAGGCGACAATAGTTATAAGATAGCTCCTGTTGGAAAAGTGCTACGAATAATGGACCAACTTACAAACCCATTCAAGCGCAATGTGGAAGCAATTGAAACTGCAATTTATTGCAGGTTATTTACTAAGCAAAACAGTTGTGTAGAGTAGTATACAATTTAATATAATGAATGTTGAGCTGTCAATATATTATTTTAGTCACAAATAAAATTTGCCCCTATGATCTCATCACGGCATTGTGTTCTAAGTAATAAACTAGAACTTTAAAAGATATCATTGCAAATAGTGTCGTAACTAAATAATTACAGTTTTTGTGTTAATTAGGTAATTTTACCTTATACTTAAAAAAAACATTCTAGTTGTATGCGCCAATTCGCAAGCAATAAAAAGGGCGATAGTAACGGTATACCCAAATGGCGAAGTCCTCGATATAATAGCGCAAAAAATAAAATTTAGGTTCGTAGCCTATATTAGATTATTACTATATGTTCGTTCGTGAAGTCGTTCTCGTACATACAAAAGTTGTAATAAAGTAACAAAAAGACCAGAAAAAAATAATAATAAATAGATTGGATCGAATGTATCTAATCAATCATTTTTCCTTGTCCAGGTACATGAATGATATATTTTGAATATGATTTATTATATTATTTAGATATACATTTGCTGAATGTAATTACAATAATAATACAAATCATAAATAATAAAGGCTCATTCATAGTAGAATTTAAATTTAACGCTAACTTTGGCTTATGAAATTTTTGAAATATGAAATTACGTTTTGTTTGAATTTTGGGAAACCGTGTACAATTTATTATGGAAATAATTCGTCATGTTGGAAGCAGAGGATTATTTAATTTTTTTTTAATTTTTCAGGCACCATGTTAATGGGACAATACTGAAAATGATTTTAAAAACAAAATTTTAAAAGAAAAAGATGGGACTTGTTTTGGCTTATAGCAGTTTAGAAAAAAAAATTAAACTTTACGTCTGATGGATTACAAATTTTCTATAACATATTTCAAATCCGGCCCGTTATATCGTAAACCTAGGTAATTGTATATGCAGGTGAATAGGAGTGCCATATAAAACAACATATTTCGTAGAAGGCAAGCGTTCATTTTTTTATGGTTATATGCTTGGTCAACTTGGTTTTTATTGGCTTAGTATTTATAAGTCATTATTATTTTTCCAGTTAAAAAAATTAAAAATGTAGCGAAATAAGTTATTATGAATTTTGATATATGATCTTTTAAGTAATTGATGACAAAAAAAAATTGCTCGGTTTGAACATGGATTTGAAGCTGGTGATGTTGTGACGTCTGAGGAAAAGTGAGGAGCACGTTGATGTTAATCACTGTCGCCGAAAATGCTCTAGAAAAGACGACGACGATGTTCTTATGGCGTAACCATCCTTTACCCGGTGTCGATGGTAACGAGACGTCTCTGGGTGCTGCCGGAGGTAGTGGCGAACCTGGTGGAGTCCACGGTTCGTCGGTCTGGTTCGGTGAAGGAGTCAGTGATGGCTCTGGTAAGGACGGTTTAGTGTCGACTAAGGATGCTGGTGTTCTCGGACAACGTTGCTTGATTAGTTTCTCGGGTGTATTATTACGGTTTACTCTACGGGCGAGGTAAGCCTTACGTAGGTCTTCCTTCTTCTTTTGCTGGCGTCCTCCTCGCTTTCTTATTAATGTCGTAGATGCACGGAGAGGGTTAAGAAGTGTGTGCATGAGTGGGAGAATAGAATTAAATATAGAAGGATCGAAAGATTACTGCCGAAAGATTCAGGAGTGCCAGTATTGTTTACCTGATTTTCTTGTTGTTAGAAGTTTACTGTTGATGGGGTGAATTTAATTTAATTTTTAAATTCAAAGCATAAATAAATTATTTTCACTGGTGGCGCTTACTTTGTGTCCAAACAGTTCAGGTGCGTGAAATATAACTTACTCTTCGAGAATAAGTTTGTGGCTTATCATAGTATTATTACTGGTAGAACTGTGCGAAAATGCTCAGTCATGATCTTGCAGAAACAAGATCGTATCCAGCTTAGTATCCAGCTTCGCATGCGATAGTTATAAACGTTGCCGGTGGTAAAAAGACAGGGCCTCTTCGAAATTTCTGCTAAAATCTTTAAGAAGGGAGAATTTTCCTTGAATAAGAAGCGTCCTTTCGTCCGTTACGAATTTTAAAGAACAATACCGCATACTATCCCTACCGAGATTTTAAAATTCTAGAATTCTCCGATAGACAGCTCTCTAATCAGATTTTGTGTGCAACCGAATAATGAGCTACAACCCACTTTTACTACGAACAACTACCAATCAAGGGAGGTTTTACGTGGCAAGCATTCATACAATAGAAAAATCTGGTTAGACAAATGTAACGCCTTCCAAGTTCATTAAGAACGAGGTCACCTAAAGTTCAATAACCTCATAAGAGTTGTTTATTCGAAATCTGCTATTGTAAAATCTCTGTTTAGACGGGAACAATAAACGCAAATTCATCAATCTTACTAAGAGTTGTTTACTCGAAATTGTTTATTGCCAAAAAGCGCAATTATCTAGAGAACAACATACGCGCGAAGACAAAGACGCCATAAAAGAGAACACGAAACATGTTTCTATCTCTCTCTCTCTCTCTCTCTCTCTCTCTCTCTCTCTCTTAATATGTATCATGTAAGAAAAGTCACCGAAATGTGAACGCTATATATTCTCCATTTAACTAAATATGAATTCATGACTTATTTAATTATCGATTTATTGATTTGTTTCGTGGTCTCTTGCGAGTTAATTGGCTAATGTTTATTTATTAATTGCTTGTTTTATTGCATTTAACGTCTGTGAGGCGATGAACAATTCGCAGGTAGCAGACTACTTCCTTTTTTAAGAGCTACTTTTTAGAGTCATAATACGATATAGCATCTTTAAAATTAAAACAATATTATAACACAGTCCGTCGTATAAAATATTCACAATATATAAAAATTTCACGTGACATAAAAACTGGTTGAATTTATACGCTTAAATCAAGGTTATATGAAGTTTGCATATAATCGAAAAAAATTGCCATGGAAAGGACACATAAGCCCGTATTACCCAATTTTCAGCCTTTAAGTATTATTTCGAAATAACAACACACAGCATATTCCATGACCACAATCAGCACTTATCTAATGATCCAACATGTTGATTTGTACTTTTTCATCGAGCCGAGAAAAAAGTAGAATAGTTGGACCTAAAAAGAAACATAATTTCTCCCATTTATTTTGGAAAGTGGAAAACTTCGATTTATATGTATTTTTCGTTTAACAGCAGCTATTAGTAACGTAATATACAACAAAGGAAACACAATGTTCCAAAACTAAGTGAAGTTACTGGAATTCAAAAATGAAAACTCAACATTACTAATAACCCCCCACATTACCAAATATGTACATTATGAACACAATTTTAAAGGCATCAGGCCTCTAGCAACAGGTTTTTTTTTTCTTCTTCCTCCGTTTTCCCATATTCTTTTCTTTGGAAAAATGTATGGGGTGCTTCCAATGATCCCTTC
>WYDF02107667.1:0-10468 GCA_009867245.2 Adranes taylori
TTTTATAAATTCGTGTATTTAAATATTTTACATTAAAATCTCGCGACCCCAGGATTTTACTAAGCGACCCCATTTGGTGTCGCGACCCATAGTTTAAAAAGCCCTGGTTAGAGCATTAAATTGATTTGATTTGTTAATTTGTACCACATTAGACGGTTACTCATTAAACTAATGATAAACCGATATTAAATATTGACAAAATAAAATTCCTTGACTTAGATTCCCTGATTGATGAATTTATTTAAGAAAAGTGTAGAAAGCAAATTTTATAAAAATACAAATTTTTGTAATAAAATTTTGAATTCTTCTTTAAACAATTTTCATTGGATAATAAATATTTGACATTCAAATAATTTTTTTTCATTAGTCATTCTTGTTTAAAAATACTTAACTAGGCTTTATGAAAAGCAAATTGAGAAAATAACTAGAATAAAAATGTTTTCTCGAATTTTTCAAAAAGGAGAGCCTCAAATACTTGTTCGCGCTAGAGCCCCCAAAAGTATAAATATGGGCCTGCATATGTGTAAAAATATATTAAAAAAACATTAGTACTTATATGATAAAAGAGAAATATCGGAAATAATATTATACACTGCTTACTTACTTGTTTGGAAGTTCGCATAGAATTTATCTTCAAATTTATGTTATATATAAAAAATCACAATATTCGCAAGGAAACTTATACAGAAACACAAAGTAAATGGTGTCGAATTAGTTTGAGTTAAATGCATTTTGTTTCAAATATGATACAAGAATTGGTCAGAAAAATCCTCGAGCTTACGAGCTTAAATATATAATGTATCATATATAATACACCATGCATTTAAGGGTTAAATAAATTACTGTAATAATTACTTAAATGCACTAGGCTAACATCATTATATTGATCTAACGCCACAGCACCTGATAAAATGATAATTTAAAACTTCTGTTCTTAATACTTAGTAAATGCACTAAAATATTATAAATAGTAATCCCGATTCCAAAATATCATTTCAGCACAGTGTACTATTGTTATGTACAGAGCAACTTTCACATTAAATAATCTCGTGTCTAATACTTATTCATATGTTCCGCATAGAGAAATGTCCCCTAATTTGCTAATCAGTTTTGTGTTACGAGTTCCCCTTTAGCGTTTTAAATACAACAATATAATTGTATACAAAGAGGAATTAACTAATTCCCCGGTCTGTAGGTTAACAATATTTTATTGATAATAAGTTGTTCCAGTGTTTGGAAATTGAGATATAGCTGATTACTGATTAGCGCAAAAATCATCATCTCATATTTATAAATGGAGTGTTATTTCTTTGCGAATTTGACATTTGTAAAGTAATCAGAAACAGACACACGTAAACAAACCATGGATCACTAGACTCCTCCCAAGAACATGGAATAATCGTGTCAATATTTTTAACAAAAAAATGTCGCTGATTTTGGCTCAATATGAATGTATTTGTCGAAACCAGTACAAACACCCCGGGGTTAAGCTGTTCGCTACCAACGGACTGATTCAATACGAAACAGGTGCAGATGTAACTAGTCTCAGAGCAGCTGTGACATCACATACATTGAAAGACTGTACCGATGATGCTATTCAAAGTGACAGGGTGTACCGTCGGATATACTATTATGCTTGATATGTGCAAATAACTGATTGGTATTAAGGCAGCCATGGAAGAGGATTAGCAAACTAGCCATCCCAAAGCTCGTCGCTGGTAGGGATAGGTTAAACTACTCGAATCCGTCAGCCATTCTGGAAATGGTATTTGTGGACTCTGATAGAAAATTCGAGTCTACACATCAAAACGGAAAACCAACGCTTATGCTCAAGTAAGTAGTAGGCGGGCAAAATTACCGTAAAGTAAGCAAAATAGGCAAAGTAAGCAAAATTACCAGATTCAAGGAAAAGAAATGGCACACAAAACAAGCCATTAGAACCAAAAACCACAGCGTCTAAAATGGGTGGTACTAATCCACGGAAAACTGAAGTGGTTAAAATAGCGAGCAAGCAAGCAAGCAAT
This sequence comes from Adranes taylori, assembly GCA_009867245.2. NCBI lineage: Eukaryota > Metazoa > Arthropoda > Insecta > Coleoptera > Staphylinidae > Adranes > Adranes taylori. Next base: position 2,025 of record WYDF02107667.1, read on the forward strand.
CATCTACGCTGAATTTCTTAAGGAGATCAGAAATCTGAGATCAGAGTCAGAGGGCTTTCATCCATCAGTATGACAAAAAGAGGCGAGAAGATAATCGAGGTCAAAAAGCGAGTAAAAAGAGCGGAGTAACTAATGTGTGTTTTGCAAACTAAACTAGGTCCCACGCGAGCTGTAAAAATTATGATGAGAAAGGTCAGAATCCAAGTTAAAGATCTAGACGATGCTATTACCTTAGGTCGCTAGCAGGGGTCTTTGATAAAGCGGAAATTAGGGTAGCAAAGCTGCGTCCTAGCCACAGGAACCCAAGTTGCGTTTATTCTAGTAGGAATATTAACTGCGCGGAAACTTTCAACCACGGGCAACATGAAAATAGGACATTTCCGATTTAAGAATCGGCAGATGATGGATTCAAACAGTGCGTGGTACTGTTGCTAGAAGAGTGAACACATTAGAGAGAAATATACTGGCAGTGATAGGACAAAATTGTGTTTCAGATGCGAATGAGGGGCCCACGGCACAAAAGAGTGCACTGGCACCATAGAAAATTTTGCGGTGTGTGTGAGTGAAAAAAAGCTGCACAACCATGTGACGTGTACGACAAGGTGTTCCTCATGGCGCAGTTAATTAAATCACGTGGAATAAGGGCGGTACAGATAAACTTCAATAAAAGTAGCCTCATTCAAGATCTACTGACAGTACGTACTTGAGGATAACATCGATATATCAGTAATTAGCAAACCAAGTAGCGTTGGAGAGCACACAAGTGAGTGCGCTGTTTATGCCATTGGCAATACAGCCATCTGGACTCCAAGTTGCATTCCAATTGGCAAAGTAGTCTACAGGGCTAACCGATTTGTAATGGTGCAGATAGGCGGACTAGTAGTGACTAGTTGCTATTTTTCCCCTAATGCCACCTTGAATACAATTTCGGAATATCTTCAGAGCTTGGAGACATTGACTAAAGAAATTTCTGGACATTTGATAGTGGCAGGGGATTTTAACGAAAAGTCTCCTTCCTGGCCCCAACACTCGTGATAGACGCGGTCAAATGGTTGAGGAATTTATTTCTACTCTGGGACTGGGTGTCTTGAATGGTAAATAGATCAACTTTTGTCAGACATGATCAGACATTAAATATTGATCTGACCCTATCATAACCTACAAGCCAGCGAAAGCTGGAGAGATGGAGAGTTGACGACAATGACTCGCCAAGTTACGATTCCTACATTAGATTTGAGATTGGTACCGCTCAGAACTCCAAACTTAGTTATCCACAAAAGAGGTGGACCCTAAAGGAACTGAATCTCGAGAGTTTCAGGAAGGATTTTAGAATTATTAACTGTGACCAAATTCAAGGTCCGACAAACAGTATGACCTGCCAGCTTATAACACGTATTACGCAAAGTTGTAACCGCACTATCCCTTCTCAGCAAAGCGCGAGAAAAATGTAAGCATATTGATGTAGGCCGCAGATAGCTGCGCTACGCAATGCGACCAATGCCGCCAGGCGCAAATAACAGCGCATATTAAATCAAAAGTATGAAGAAAGCACGCAAAACCCTACGCTTTACTATTAAGAAAAGCCAGGACAGGGGCTGCAGAGATCTTCAGACGGCAATAGAGGAAGATCCATGAGGACTACTCTACAAGGTGGTAACCAAACGTCTTCACAAGAGGTGCGTTCCGCCCGAAAACATTGACGGAATTGTAGGACAGTTGTTTCCAGAAAGGAATAACACTGATGACAATTGGTCCATTCGACTTTTCGAACATGGAGAGACTTTTAGCCCAAAAGAACTGCAAGAAGCAAACGCCTAAATAAAGGCCCTGCTGGATTTCCTGGTCGTGTGATTAAACTGCTAGTGGAGGTTAATCCATCGGTGCTCCTCTATGTATTGAATAGCAAACTGCTAGCACGAACATTATCAAAAGCATGGAAAGAAGTAAACTTGTTGCTGATTCCAAAGGGAAAAGACGCAGGCTAGTACATACCAATATGCCTTTTTGACGAACTAGCAAAGCTGCTGGAACGTCTAATTCTTGCAAACACTACTGGAGCATTTATAGAAAGTTCACGGTCTACATCACATCCAGTACGGCTTTCGAGAAGGGAGATCTACAATACAAGTAGTAAAACCTGTCATAGAAGTAGGAAGAATAGCTGAGGCTGGCACCATACAGAAAAGACATCTGTGTGTGGTGGTGCTTGATGTTAAAAATGCATTCAATTCTGCTGGGTGGAGCAGCATAAAGAGAGCGCTCGTAGGAAAAGAATCACAACCGATTCAATGCGCAATTCTGTTTAGCTACCTCTTTGAGAAAGTCCTCCGTTATACAAACTCTTAGGACAAGAGGCGAAAAAGAAAGCTCAGCTATGGAGATCCAAACGGGTCAATACTTGGTCCAACTCTGTGGAACGTCATATATGGCGGCTTGCTTAGACCAGTGTACCCAAATGGTATTAGGCTATTTGATTTTGCTGATGTTGTTACTCTTATGGGAACTTCCAGGACTGGGCACTAGCTCGAATAAAGTCTAAATGCAGCAATTAAAATAATCGAGCGATGTATGGCTTGGTATCAACTCCAGTTAGCATCTCAGAAAACTGAGGCTATATATCTAACTGGACGAAGAAAATTCCCAAATCAAAACATTAGATTGTTCGGATATTTTGTGTCTTTTAGCAAAGAGTTCAAGTATGTGGGAGTAGTACTCGATAAATTGCTGCATTTGGGCGCCCGTGTAAACTATGCGGTGGAGAAAGCGAGTAGAGTTAGTGCTTATATCTCCAGGCTTATGGCTGACACTGGTAAGCGTAAACTTCTATATTGTGTAGTGGTGTCTGCTGCTCTGTATGCTGCGCTGGTATGCGCAAGCACTTTAGCAACTGCCAGTACTTCTGGACTGCTAGAAAGGTGCTCGACGCACTGGACTGTGTTAGGAGCTACCTTCGCCTATAGGACGATTTCTTCTGATACACTATGTGTCACCTCGGAAGTAGTACCAATAATATTTTGGCTCTTGAGAGAGCAAGTACATATCTGCGGGGTACAACATTCCAAGAAGGAGGTGCTGTGTCATTAGAAAAATGGCAAAAAGATGGGAAAGATGTTTGAAGGGCAACTGGAAATATCGGCTGATACCTAATTCCCAAGCGTGGTGTGAAGCCAAATGCGGTAACCTCAGCTATTATCTCACGCAAGTGATAACGGGCATGGTAATTTTGGAGAATATCTTTTTCGCATTGACCAAAGAACATCCAACTACTGTGCGTACTGCAGCGGTGGCTATAAAGACTGTGTGGAACGCATCATCTTTAGCTGCGAGTTTTGGAACTCCGAAAGACAGACCTTAGAACGTCGTCTACGTACTGACTATTCTCCGGACGGTATTGGCAATCAGATTGCTCTGATTGCCAATACCGTGAAGTGAAGAAATGTGGTTCAATATATTAAACTATGATAAATTCATCACTAATTTGGAAGAGTTTCATAATCGATTTGTATCGACACCCCCTGAAAGGATGTGGAACTTTGACGAAACCGGTTGTACCAGAGTACAAGCACCACCTAAAATTATTGCACCAAAGAGGGATAAACAACTAGGTAGAACGACATCTACTGAAAGAGGTCAGTTGGTTACAGAGATATGTATTGCCACTGCTACTGGATATAATATACTCCCAATGGTAATATTGGCCCGGGTTAATTTCAAAGACTACATGCTCAATGGAGCACGGCCCGACATATTTGGCTCGGCCAATCATTCTGGGTGGTCTAATGACGTACAATTCATAAAATTCATTAGCCATTTCATTAAATGCATCAAGCCATCTAAAGGGGAACCAGTTGTTCTTTTGTTTGACAATCATGAGACTCATTACAGTGAAGAAGCTGTAGAAATTGCATCAATATACAATGAAGCAGAGGCAGTAGGTTAAACTTCTCCGAGAGCTTTGACCCCGAATAATATTTGCAATGGTTTCAGTAAACCTGGAATATATACTCTAATCAGGGCTGTTTCCTCCGATGACGACTTCGTCCCGTCCTCCGTTTCTGACCGACCAAATCCAGAAGTGAGAGCCTCTGACATAAACTTACGCCCAGTTACCAGTAGCTCAACTCCTTGTACATCCTTTGTTCCAAGCGCTCCAGCTGAGTCTTTGTTCAAAGCAGAATATTTTAACTCCTCGTTCATTCTACAAGTGGCTTCATTCAAGCCACTTGTTAAGAGAATTACTCCGGCAGAAGTACGTGCATATCCTAAGGCACCCCTTAGGAAACCGGGATCAAGAAGAAAAATTGGGTCAACCAAAACTTTTACAAACATCCCGGAGAAAGAGGAACTCCTAAAACAAAAAAAAACATATCAAGATTCAGAAACTTAAGAAGCCAAAGAAGCTTAAAGCAAAGAAATCGTCCTTTGACAGAAGTGATGAAGATATAGACAATCCTCCACATTAACACGAATGTGATCTTGAAGGGAAAACCTAAGAAGATATATTTTCTTCATCTGAAGAAAATATCGAGAAGACTCAACTCCCTTCCATTGAAAAATCGTAGTTGGAGCTCATATCTTGTTAAAATTTTCTGGTAAAAGATATATGGTCCACTACGTTGGATGCATTACACAGAAACTATAAAATAGAAAGCTTGATGTTAGCCACCTGAGGAAAAAGGGTGGAAAAACGTTTTGTTATCCAACGATGCCTGACATTGCAGCAGTGGATTGCAACAGAAGGTAGTAGAGCAACATTGTCCGTAATACATTGTTGCTCTACTACCTCCTCCTACTGAAAAATGTACAGATAGAACCAAAGGATTACACTCATTAAAATTTTCCATTTATAGATATAATGTTAAATATATAATTAAATGTGCCAATATTTAGGAATTTTAAAATTTGTTTTTTTATAGGGACAATTTTATTGTTAAGGACAATGCTATTAACTTGAATTTCAGACAATATTCTGTATTTTATGTATTCCTTTTACATATTTATGTTTCATTTTAATAAGACAAAAATAATACTTTACTCCTACTTATTATTTAGAGTTACTTTTTCGTAAAACTTCTCTGTTTCTATATACACCAGAAGCTATTTTGAGGTACACGAAATGTTCAACAAAGTATATATGTCATTTATTGTTTATATATTCTGAAAAGTACATATTATATTCGAAAAATTTGCCTCCAACATAATAGTTTGGTGTATCCTTGATGTGCTAAGATGTAAAACATTGGTCTCAAGGGAATTTTTGATGATATTGGGATGAAACTAAAAACAGTTCCAAGATACAACAAATTCCCCTACATTGTCAATTTAGTACTTAAGTAGGATATGTGAATTTCTAGCCTCATAACTATCAGCTAAGAAATAGGCTGTTGAATTTGTATGATGTTTTGTATGAGGGGGCGCTGTTGTAATTCATTTAGTGCCAGGACACTGTTACTCTTTAAGTAATAGGGTTCCATTGTATATTAAGGTGATAATGGTGATTGTAATAGAGGACGCGATACCTGTGCAGTAAGGAAATGTAAGAGCTTGTCCGTGTTTGTCTGGCACAACTCGCAGAGAAATGTGGAACGGTATAGAACCATTGGGCAAGTGTTCCGAACTGTAAGAAATTGTTCGTTAGATGTCGCTGCGTGCGAACAACATATTTAAACTGCAATGTTAGAGTTCTGGAATGTTACGTGTGTTAAATTGTGGGGATGTTTGTAATTTAGAAGTTGGTTGTATTGTTTATCGATTTTCATTTTGAAGGAGCGAGTGGGTTCGCTAATTCTCGCACCTTCAGTGCGTTGTTTGAATTCGAAATATCATGCAAGTATCGGAAATCCAATGAGTGTTAGGATAACGCAAAGGAAAAGTAGAAGGGATCCATCTTATTAGGCCGAAATCAAAGAAGTCCCACGTGATATCCTCTTTCAGCTTGTGCCAAGGGACGCCAATTTTTTGCATCACAAAATCTGATTTTCCCAAGAGTAAAATGTCTTTGTTAATAAAATAATTTGTTGTGCTGTTGGTATTGGATTCTACATTAAGTAATTAGGCACCATTGGCTGGTAAGAACCCAGATTAGGTAAGATATTGAATTTTGTTCGTCGAAATGGCGCTAGGGTATTTATAATTGATAGGCAATACCCCTAAGGCATAGCCCGAAACTATCACTTTACGGTTGAGATTCCGATGGCGGTAAATGTTTCCTGTTCACCGTAAGAATGATTTGTTGGATTTTTGGTTGATTTTCGGGAGTAACGTGTTCATGTGGTAATTGGTGTCCAGGCGCCATCCTCGGGCAAATTAGCACTGCGCATCTAAGGCTTGGATGTCAGCTTTGGCGAAAGCAAAGACAACTACTGGAGTTTTCCCAATTATTGGAACTGAAACATCTTTAGAACCGCAGCCAGCCGTCTGGACCATCGTTGACACGTCGTTGAATAAGTAGAACGTATATTTTATGTCCTGGCGCATATTTTGGCGCATGGCGCATATATATTTTTGGAATATAGTATTTTATATTAATTTATTAACATATCTCAAAATCATTAGTAATTGTATATTTTATTGGCCTACTGTGGTAGGCGATGTGGACTTGTACTCAGGGGTGTTTCCCATTATGACGGTTGTAACCTGTAAATCTAATTAATGTTTTATCGAAAGTAATGGGAATCATCCTGAAAAATAGAGTTAATTTGCATTAGTAGGTTCTATAAGCGCAAATCTAGTAGTGACAAGGATAAAGTTAGAGAAAGGTCTAAGAGTGATTACAGAGCATATCAACATTTGGAAAAAAACGAATTAATCATAGAAGAACAGAGGTGATAAAATTTGGGAAAATAAAAAGAAATGAAAATCATTAGTTTTAGGAAATTACTAATTTAAACCCAAGAAAACTTCGACAAACATCGGGTGTACATTTGATTCTAAATCAGAGTAGCGTAGTCATATTAAGAAGTGCGAAGCAATAGCTAACAAACAGCTCTAAAATAATTGATTCAAAATTACCTATAAAAGCTAGAGCGACAATAATAAATTCCATCTTGAGGCCGCAAATAATGTATGGCTGTGAATTTTGGTACCGTGCATCAGAAGGAACAATAAGGAGAGGGCTAATTGCTCATAACAAACCTATGCGAATATTACTGAATGCGCCATGGTATATCCGTAATTCAGAATTAAAAGAGATTTAAAAGCTCTTTACACAAAAGAATTTGACGGCGAGTGGTCATTACAAATGAATGAACTTCTGAAAACTCATCCAAATATGGAGTTTTAAGAAGACGACGCTGAAAGAATGTAGTTAAGTGACGATTGAATGACAGAACTATTTTTAACAAAGCATGTTACGATACATAAAAATTAAATCGATAATAACTAAATTAAATCGATTAAATAAATGGGATTTGGGAACCCTAAACTAATAATAAACTTGAATGCATTTATTACTTAATTATATTGAAAATCTATGAAGCAGTTTGCGATTCGCGCAATGCTTATATTACATGAATCAGAGAGGGGGGGTGGGTGGAAAGAGAGATGTACTGTCGCTTACTTTACTGTCGCTATGTATTATAATATGCATAACGAGTTATGCGCGCTCGATGTGTGTGCATGTGGAACTGATTGATAAGTAGGCCGACGCTCCTGATTTAAAAACTCAAAAACAAGCCAGCAGCAGAGCAGCCAAGCCATGCTAGCCAAGCCGAGCGGCAGCCAGCGACATTCACCGAGATAGTAACAGAGTTGGTGAGCGATTTTAGATACCATATATTGCATGATAGAATTGTGTATATGTTTCAGTAGCTTTGCTTCCTTTCCTGCCTATATTTCCTGCCTACATGCCTATTTCACAAACCAATTTCTTATTAACTAGAACATATAATACTAACTTGCTTTCACGGGTTTAGTTTTAGTTGCTCAGATCGCAGTAACACTTGCGTTCGCGGGGTATTATTGTAACTGATAGTGAGCTTCTTTACTGTCTCCTTCACATATAATGTCAACTAACGTTCACGGCGTTTGTTTTAGTCAATCGGAAAGCATAATACTTACGTTTATGGGGTGTTGTGGCGGCTGCTAGTGATTTCCTATTACTCCTACCTTGTCTGTTATACATGTGGTTCATTTGGATTTACCCCAGCCCTTCCTTTGTATTGTTGACTGTTTGTGCACTCTTTCCGCATTATTATTATTTTGTTTATATGACCACCGTACATTTGTACTATTTTCGTGAACCGCTTGTATGATCGCTACTGTTTATCGCTACTGTTTATTTTGCTAAGCTATATTGTTCGAAATTGACTTAATTTGACTTTTATTCCTTTGTAAATTATTAACATTTTATTGTGTATGTAATAATATTAGAACCTTTATTGGCATAGTATTTACAACAAATAAATCAATATATAATTCAATATTTACATAACACCATAATCAAC
>WYDF02107678.1:0-10468 GCA_009867245.2 Adranes taylori
GCACTATTATATATCACTTACTTCGAGTTTCGGACGCGGGTCCATTATCGAACTGACATTTTTAACATATATAAAATATTTATAATGGAGCACGTAATAAACATAATACATTATATATATATATATATATATATATATATATATATATATTGATCGAGTAAAAAATTTAATCACACAAACAAAATATTATGTATTGTTTATATGTATTTATTATTCAACTGCGAGAAATTGCTCGTTTCATTGGGATTTCCGATATAAATACTGACTTCTCTTCCCTGACTGACTTGACTTCCCTTGTCCTAGTTCCATGTATTTCGTTTGTTGAGAGTGAACTTGAATCGACTCCTCTTCGTCAATGTCCGTGAACGTGCAATGTCCGTGCTGTTCGGTGGGTGCCCCAAAGTGCCCGGCCCTGATTGTTAAGCATAACACGTGACTGATGGGAAACGTGAACTGATGAAAAAAAATGAGCTGGATTGACACCTCTTGCCAAAAGTTGCTCTTGAACTCGGTCAAGTTGAGCACAGAACCAATTTTTTGAGTCCGTCTTCATTTGTAAAGCGGCATCCACGTATCTGATGCTCGAGGGATCTAAGCACACGATTATGTACTACCTCTTTGTACGTTTGATATTCCCTAAAATTTTTGAGTAATTTTTGATTTTTTCGCCTCACATGAACAAATCTTGAACCTCTAAATAGTTTCAGCCTGATTCTACATTATTGAGTGTACCTGGGAAAAAGCCGTGCAGAAAAATTTTCCTTCGGGATTAATACGTACTCATATAATATGTTTCACAAATGTACAAGTACGTACAAATCTCTATCTTTTCATTCGTATAGAGAGTCATTTTAACTAAATACGTACTTTTATCAAATTGCCTTGTATCTGTATTTGAGAAGCAACACCTCCACAATAGTCTTAAGAACAACTGTAAAACGTATTGTTTCCTGAAATGTATAAAACCTATTTTGATGACATAATCTTAATTTTAGTACTTCAATATTTTCGGCGAATGCACTTAACAAAATCACATGGCAAATTGGTTTTAATGTGAAAACCGACAAAAGTGCAAATCGAAACAAGTATGTATTGAGTATTCAAATGGTTATGGAAATGGGGATAAGAGATTAGTACTTACTTGTATCACTTGTGACACGCATTGAATATTTCTACATAAATACAAACTTATCCAATCGATATCAATTGCATAGAAACTCCATTAAGAGTCATTGATTATGTAAGTGATTTTGTTTTATACAATTTTGTTTTTAAAGAGCACGTACGTAAAAATGTTTTTTTGATCGAGCAAAAAACTTAACCATACAAACAAAACATAGTATGTATATGTATTTATTAATCAATTGCGAGAAATTGCTCGTTTCATTGGAATTCCAATATAAATACCTCCTTCTCTAATGAATAATTACTGGTTTCTTCGCTTCTAGTAGGCACCATATGAACTTGTTTTCTAGGCCTGCTGTCAGTACCTATTTGTCTCGGCTTCCTTCGTCCTCGTTTCAGATATTTCGTTTGCTGAGATTCAACTTGAATCATCTTCCCTTCGTCTTTGTTAATTTGCTTTTGGTTGACATTAAGGTAAATTTCCAAATCGGAACGTGCAATTTCGGTGCTGTATGGTGGGTACTCAAAAAGTTCCCAGTCCTACTTCTTAAGTTTGACACGTGACTGATGTGAAGCATGAACTGATGAAAGAAAATTTGAGTTGGATTTACATCTATTGCAAAAAGTTGCACTTGAACACGGTCAATTTGGGCGCAGAAGTCTTCATAGTTTAACGTGTCATATTAGAAGCAGCTCCTAATGAACAATTCCATTTCACAGCCCAAAAATGCATAGCAGTGACTTTTCTGGGTGCGATTTAATTTTTGAGTCCGTCTTCATTTTTAAAGCACCACCCACGCATCTGATGCTTCAGGGATCTAGTAAACTGATTATAGCATCTCTTTTTACGTTTGATATTCCCTAAAATTTGTGAGTAATATTTTATTTTCTCACCTTGCCTGAAGAAATCCTGAACCTACTAATAGTCTGGACTTGATTCTGCAATATTGAGTTTATTTGGGAAACAGCAGTGCGGGATTATTATCCTTCGGGATTAATGCGTAATGAAATTGAATACGTTTCACAAATATACAAGTACGTACTTGTCCTACCTCTTCATTCGTAGAGATATCCATTTGAACTGAATACGTACTTGTGTCAATTGCACTTGTAACTGTATTTGATTTGAGAAGTTAAAGTCTAAAGATGCGAATTGTTTCCTTCAATGAACAAAACCTATTTTGATTACATAATCTTAATTTTAGCACTTCAATAGTTTCGGCTAGTGCAGTTAACAAAACCATATGGTCAATCTTTTTTATTGTGAAAACCAACAAAAGTGCAAATAAATAAAAGTATATTTTATATATTCAAATGCTTATACAAGTGGGGGAAAGAGATTAGTACATACTTGTATCAGTTGTGAAACGCATTGACAATTTGTAGGTATATAGTGCTTATACATTTTTTCCAATTAATATTAATTGCATTGAAACTCCATTAATTGTCATTCATTATGTAAGTGATTTTGTTTTATACAATTTTGTTTTTAAAGAGCACATGCGTATAAATGTTATTGAAAACATAGTATGTATATGTATTTATTACTCAATTGCGAGAAATTGCTCGTTTCCGATAAAAATACCTCGTTCTCCAATTACAAATTACTGGTTTCTTCGCTTGTACTAGGCGCCATATGAAATTGTTTCCTAGGCCTTATGTTAGTAGCTAGTTCTCTTGGCTTTGCTTGTCTTCGTTTCATGTATTCGATTTGTTGAGATTCAACTTGAATTATCTCCTCTTCGTCTTTGTTAATTTGCTTTTGGTTTACATTAAGGTCAATTTCCAAATCGAAAAGTGCAATATCGGTGCTAAACTGTGGCTGCTCAATAAGTTCCCAGTCCAACCTTCGTTAAGCTTCGCACGTCACGGATGGGAAACGCGAACTGATGAAAAAAGTTTGAACTGGATGGACACCTCTTGCCAAAAGTTGCTCTTTAGCATGATCAAGATGGACGCAGAAGTCTTCAGAGTTGAAAGTTTGACCCAATGGAAGCAGTTTCCACCCACAATTCCATTTGACAATCCAAAAAACGCATAGAAGTGACTTTTCGGGATGCGATCCAGATCGTGGTAACCTCATTCGATACTGATACGGGCTATGTCATTGGATTTTCTATTGTCGTAATGGCCCCACTTCTCGTCATAGGTGTGAATTCGATACCATCCACCACATCGGAATTTTTCTCGCAGTGATTGACAATCCGATTTTCACCGACTTTTTTGCATTTTTCCTGTGGAACAGTTTGGCCGCGCCTTTTACACTTTTTCTAGTTTGTCAAGCTGGTTTCTAATAATGTTGTGTGATGTATAATATTTTTCATCTAATTGGGATCAATCGCACAGCGTAACACCGGTTTGTAGAGGGCTGGTGATCGGAAAGAGATCACCAGTCGATTGAGATCAATTCCTATCTTTTCGATTAGTATTGTCTGCACAAAACTTCATAAACCGATGTATACAAGTGACCAGGTGGCGTATTTTTACGTCAGAGATTATAACTCTTAGATAAGACACAATTAAATATTGGTTGACAGCTCAAAGTGCTCGCGACAAACAAGGGATTTATAATGTATGTAACATCGTCTGTCAACAATGAATGTTAACAATCTATGAAGGATTTAATAAAAAACTTACAAAACTTTCTTTCCAATCAAATATTTAAGTGTATTTAAAAACATAAAAATAATATGTTACCAATCATTTCTATAGACAAAATGTTATTTATAGAATAACGTAGTAAGTTGGTAGGTTTAAGTGAATTTTATTCCCGTACAGCATTTAGGGCGTTTGGGCATGTCTTTTTCATGCGACGAATTTTTTCAATTTCAGTATGTCTTTGGTAGACAATCAGAGAATAAAATTATATCAAATTTTTTCACCAAGCCATTCCCAAAAAAAAAACAAGGGAATCGATTGTTTGAACAAAGGAATCAATATATTTTTCGTTTCATTTTGGCCTAACATCTGGGAAAAAACAGCGAACAAGGGAGATCACAGCGAATGGCAGATAAAGGGATATTCCGATTTACAGTTTGAGCATTTTAGCATGACGGGCCTATCTAGGGTTATTTTTTATTGTAAAGTTTAACATTTAACACAACTATGTTTCCAGTTGCAATCAAATTAGATTCAGAAAAACATTTGATTTGCGAAACTGAGGAATTTCATTAAGTAATTATTTAATTGAATACATTAAAACCTACGCATTTTGAATTTAACAATGACCTAACCACGCCTAATAAACTACTCTTGATTACTTACAAATTATAGCAACATTGACATACATACAAAAAACTTGTACGTATAGAATCTTCAATATATACATCATGTTTAGAAACAATGCCAATATAGAAAAATGCAACACTTGATTAACATAAAATCGCATAGTATATATAAAGCTCTTTGGAATATTAAATACAAACTTATATATTGCTATTATATATTAACTTAACCCATAACCTATAATAAATAACTAATTCCCTTTTTGCCACACGTAGGATAGAGGAAAAATCCACTAAGGAGGTTTTTTCCTCCTTAGTGGACTTTAATTCCAACTTTAATTCTAATAAGTAACCCAATATACTTCTAAAAAAATGTAAACCTGCCTCTTCATTGTCTTCAAAATATTGCTCATTACCATCACTCCTTCCGTTCCAGTACCTAAATACAATCTCCTATTTTCCATTAGTATCCTTTGTACCTCACTCCACTGTACACCTTCATACTCTTTCACCCAGTGATACCACCATTATTCCTTTTCCACATATTTTACATTTTCTCTGTCATCATTCATCCAGAACCTTTTCCTTCACTGCCACATCTAAATCTCGCCACCATTTACTTGTCTCTCATACTCTCATATATTTTCAGTCAGGTATACCGGCATTCTTCCCTCTGTCATCTCATTACCATTATTCTTTCGCTTCATTCTTGCATCTCAACATCCTTCCATCTCCCTTCCACCTCATTGACGTTTACCCATCCATTCTTATTCCTTCGTACCATACCTTGTCGACCATCTAATTCTTCTCCGCGCATTCTTTCTATCTTTTATCCATACATTCCCTTGTTTTGCCATAGTTTTTTCCTTTCCAGCTTCCCAATACACATTCTTGACCATTCTTTCCTCCTCATCCATCATCACCTTAATTTCATACTTTGCCAATTTTTTTATCCCATTCACCCAATATTTATACCTGTTCTTGTAGGATAATTTCTCCTGGCGTTGATATCCCCACACTTAATATTCTTTTTAAGCATCATATCTGTGGCCTTTCAATATCCTAACTTTTATTTACCGGCCATACTCCAACTCCGTACATCATCATACTTTTTACCCATACATCCAAAATTATCACTCGCATCCTGACCGATTCACCAAATTTCTCCTTCCACACATCCCACAGCAATTCTGCCTTTGTTCTCTACCATTCCTTAATTTGCTCACTACTACTTATCATAAACCCTAATTACTTTTTTTACAGTTTCAAGCTTCTCTCCATTCGTCGCAAATACATCTGTTCTGCTCTCCCTTCCACCTTTCTTACATATCATTATCTTCGTCTAATTCCCATTAATCTCTATTACTTATTTTTCATATACCTATTTACTCTTTGAATTACTTCATTCATTCCTTCCCTATCGTTTGCCATGCACATTACATCAACCGCGTATCCCAACTACCGTAGTTTTTCTCTACCAAATACCACACTACCATCTTGCCCATTCCTGAGCACTATTTCTAAGTCATTTAAGTATAAGTTGAACAACATCCCGCTTAATGGACATCCTTCACCCCTACTCTCACTCTCACATTCGTTCCTTCATATATCTACTCTCTCTCAGTCTCTTTGATAACCCCACCTCTTTCATTGTTATCCATAATTTCTTCCTCACCACCATGCTGAACGCTGACTTTAAATCAATAAATAATAAGTATAACTTCTTTACCTTACCCAGCTCAGTCTGTATCAGAAAATTGAGCACCAAATTGTTATCCATTGTGCTTCTACCTTTCCTGAACCCATTTTGTGTCCACGATAATTTTCTCTTATCTCTCATTTTTGTCTCTAACCTATTGTTCAAAATCCGTGCATATACTCTATACAACCCATTCATTATCGTAATACTTCTATAGCTTTCCACGTTCCTTTTACTTGCTCTTTTATAAACTGGTATTACATCTCCTTGCTTCCATTCCTCTGGCAGTACCACTTTTCCTTTCCGTACCGCATTTATTCCTCTTAGTAACGCTTTCTTGCCATTTTTATTCAAGCATCTCCATAGATCCACAGGTATTCTGTCATGCCCAGCAGCTTCACCTTTCTCTAACTTCATTAACTCATTTTCCAGCTCATCAATACTGATTTCTCACATGCTATTTCATCACTCATTTCTTCCATTGCAAAATCCTCATCAAAATCCTCCGATCCCCCCTCCCTCCAAATCCCTTCTACACTTTCTCTCCCAATCTATAAATCCAATTGCATTTTCGGATCTTTATTTCCCATTAACCCTTCTCTCTCTTAAAAAGCTCCACACTTCTCCTTCGTTCCTTAGATTATTAATCTTCTCCCTCTCCATATCTACCTCCCTCTGCTTACCTTCTTCCACCCATTTTTTTTCCATCCATATACTCCTACCAATCTCTTTCCCCTTTTCCCGCCTCTCCTAGTATATTTCTCACTCTTTTACCCTCCAACTCATATTTCTAATCAAATCCTTTCCTCTGTCCCTCCTTATTTCATTCAATCTCTCCCGTTTCACATTTAACCCTGTTTTTACTTTGTATACTATTTCATACTATTTCATTTTCTCCCACTCCATTGTTTTGAGCCTTTCAATCACTCTATTCCTTTGCACGTCATTCCACACATATATGTCTTCCTTATATATACCCATTTCCCGTTTCTCTACACTTTACATTTCTTCCTTTTCAATTACCCATGTTGTCTCTAGCGAGAAATGATCTGATTCAGTACGTTCTCTCACTCTTTTATACCTCGCGCAATCAATTGCTCTTCCATTCAATATTACGTAGTCGATCACTGATCCACCACAGTATCATCTAGAAGTGAATTCCCCTTCCAGTCACCGCCACTCCCAACTTCCATTTCCATTCCCAACTATTAGCTTTTCCTCCTCCATCTACTCTAACTTTTATTTTATCTTCCACATTCACCACACATTTATCTTTAGATTTTCTTCCCATATATTTCCGATCATTTCCTTAATATACACCTCCATTTTCTCCTATTCTTGCATTCCAATCCCCCATTATTATTACATTACCATAGTATTGTCTTTCACTATCTATTACTCTACTCATTCTTTGCATAAAATTTTTCCATTCATGCTTCACATACACTATTATCAACACTCAATCCCTCCCTCCTATTCTTATCTTCTTTCCACACATACCATCACATTCATCCTCTATCCATACTAACTCTTTTATTCCTGCTCTAACTCTTTTATTGCATCTTCCATATATATCCCCCAGGTAACCTCTTACTCACCCCTTCGCATCTAACCTTCTCTACCCAAGTTTCCACTAATCCAGTTATATCATTCTGTTTCAAATATTTTATTATTTCCCCATCGTTCAATTTGTTCCCTAACTCTGCTACATTCCATCATATAGCTTTTAGTTCCTTAATTGCCTTTATCCCCGTGACTAAATTATTTATCCCTAAATTAATATCAACTCGCGTTTCACTTTCCATGACATTCCCTGTTACATCCTCCTTCTTCCCTCCTTTCATTACTCAGTTGTTGTCTTTGTAATCTAGTATCTTTACTTTTACATTTTTCCTTAAAAACGCTTTGTAGCGAAATAGTATACTGACATCAGCAAAGTTTTTTGTTCTTAATTTATTATACATGTAGTTTTGGTACGTTTTAGATAAACATAAAATTCTCAGAACATCTCAACATGGATTTAGATCTGGGATATCTACTTTTCTGAGTAGGCACTCTCAATGGTGTAATGTCAATAATTCTGTTAAACAAGGAGCGCAACTAGGATTGAATTTTTCAGCTCCAAGTCTTTCAGGAATTAGGAGATTTAATGCTTTTCATTTGCAGGACTTTTCATCATAGCTCTTCTCCAAAATATTTTTATATACACAGCAGAATCCTGAGGTACTCACACATTTATTGAATCAAATTCATAATTATCTTTGACAGCTAATATAACAGCCTTTTTCATCATAATGAATCAAACGCTTGAATATCAGTTGCTTGACGAGGGAGAACTTCTGATGAATATGATATAAAAATTGAAGTAAAGCAAGGCTGTTTGCTGTCGCCTATTCTATTCATAGTAGCACTGGACTAAATAATGCGGAAAGTAGCGAGCCAATGGAATCCATTAGGGACTTACGAGATTAAAAGACCTGGCCGATTAAAAGACCTGGCCGATTAAAAGACCTGACGCATTAAAAGACCTGGCCAGAGAGATTAAAAGACCTAGCGTTTGCAGACGATATCTGTCTCCTGGCTCAGACACACGAAATATGCAGATCAATCACTTTAGAAACTGAAACAGTGAGAATTGCCATCAAGTTCAACAGACCAAAAACAAAATAATTACGAGTTAACCCCACCATGAATGACCCAATCCTCCTTCACGGAGAAACTATTGAAAATGGTGAAACCTTCCACTAACTAGGGAGCGTAATTTCAACTTCTGGGGGAGCAGATCATGATATTGGAGGCGAAAGCGACCGATATGGAGGTCCAAAGAAATATCATTAAAATCAAAATTCCGATTGCTAGAGTCAAATTTAAAATCAATACTCTTCTACGGGTGTGACACTTTGAAGACAACGGCCAGAATAAGTCAACAAATACAGGCAACAGTGAACCGATTTTTTAGGACTGTCCTAGGAATCCGACATCCAAGAACTTGAATTAGCTTGAGCCTGAAGTCTTAAATATTGCCTCAGATTCTTATGCGAATTTTCCAAAGTTCCTAAACTTATAATTCCACGATATGGCCATCCTCAGCTGAAATGTAATAGAGTTATGAAATATTGCACATTGTGTTATTGTACATTATATATTTTGTTTTCTTATTATTAGGAGGCAGGTGATATAAATAAAAAACAAAATAAACAGCGTGCAATAACAAAACGTGCAATATTTCATAACTTAATAACATTTCACCTGACGATGACCAGAAACCGAAACCGGTAGTGAATAAATAAATGTAAAAAGAAGGAAGTGCTTTTATTACAACGCTAATCAAGAACCTTGTTACCGATCAAGAACAACCATATATAGTTTTTGTTTGAAATGTATACTGATATTTAATTGTGTTATTCGTGTGATCATAAAATTTCATGTTGAATTAGTCTGCATGAATAAACATTTCAAATTAAATTCCCTATTTCAATCTCTAGCTCTTCTTAAACAGTTTACATGAAAAGTAGATTCAATTAGAACATTTAATTTGTTGAAATAGAAATGAAGCAATTTTAAAATTTTCTTTAATTCTATTTTGAAATTACTTTTTCCTGAATGTAACATTGAAATGTTTCAGCAGCCTGTCTACGTATGTATTTCATTTCGCTTTTGTTATGCCAAAATAATGTTTTATCATTTCAGTTTAGAACTTAGACGACAAAACCGTGTTATAATGGAAATGTCTTTTTCGAAATTAAAATCTTTGTACAAAAGGTTCAAATTTAATTATGCTGCAATGGAGTTTAAATAATAATGAATTGTATAGTTTAATTCAAGTTATTTCTATTAATAATATCATTTTGAATAAAGAATTCAGTTTATATTTATGCAGCTTAAATAAATCTGACAAAATCATAGTACATAATACAATAATGGAAGCGTAGTACATATATTTACTTTAATTTTTTACAAGAATCACAGCACGAGCTCATCTAACTTTATCGATGCATCTATTTAAGCACGTTTTCCTCACTCTATTATTGGGCAAAATAAAATCGTGCTCACAACTAAAAGTCACTGATATTGTTGTTCTTAAATTTATATACTCCGCGGACCTCCTCTTAACCTAAATATTTTTGCGAACTCAACTCCTTATTTGAATAAAAGCGAAACGTTGGAATAGTGGTTCTTAACCGGTGTTCCGCGGGATATTCTACATATGAACTATTTTATTTATTTTAAGGTTTCATAATTTTGAAAAATGTTAAGAACCAGTGCATTAGGGCATATCTTAAAATAGTTTTACAGACCTCTGATAATAGATACTTCCACCGATAATAGATAGATAGATAGATAGATAGATTGATAGATAGATAGATAGATAGATAGATAGATAGATAGATAGATAGATAGATAGATAGATAGATAGATA
>WYDF02107689.1:0-10466 GCA_009867245.2 Adranes taylori
GGATATATCAAATATAAATTCCTGATAGCGTTTTGCTTTATTTAGAACAAATTGAGTTAAATATGCGTAGGCATATGTAGTTGACTCTTATCAAATTTTTTTGCCTAGTCCCTAAGCAACTAAATTATAACGAAAAAAAAATTCACAAAAGCTTACTCAAAAGTCGATTTCAGTTCCTCTTTAGAATATACATACATACATATATATATATATATATATATATTCAAGTTTGATCTACATGGAAACCAGAACACAGAACTCCGATTCAACCAAATCTGGTGGTTTTAACTTTTTGTGGTGTCAGTCGTTTCGCCACCAATTTTTTTGGTGGATTAAGTCTTGATATTAATCCTTACGTCGAATTCCAAACAATCAATGAAAATAACACTCGATATTCAAAGACACTATATCTTTACTAATATTGGTTTTAGTTTTATGTGCGAGATGAGTCGTTATGAAGTCATTCTTAGATAGATTTTTACATTCTCGTTCATACATTTATTAGTCATGTGCATTACTATTAATCAACAAATATAAATCAAAGGAGGTAATATTGTAATGTGTGGCGTCTGATCTGTTTGCCCGAAGCTGTCCGCATCTTTTTCAGTTTAATGATAAATCTCGACCTACCTATATTAAAACAAAATGTGGCTTCGTTGCCTTTCTAATAACAGAAATTCTGGTCACGCTTTTACTTGTCAGTGTCGTAAATCCAATGGTAGCACCTTCGGTACGCATTTCTAGTTCGCCTTGTTGTCCATGTCACCAGCATTTGCTTACGCCGGTCCGTACTGTGTATGCAGAGCCAAATTTTAAATTTCTCCGCCAATATCCATCGGCGAATATTGCGTCAACTATGGGATTGTCATATACAAGTTCGATCCTGGTATCAACCCTCTTTATATCGTAATTGGTAGCCAATAACCTACCACGCTGGCCAGAGCGAGTTGATAGGTAAGGTACGTTAGATTTGCATTTCCTTAAATCCTCTTGGAATAGTTACAGTTGCTGTGACTTTGTATCGTCAGAGTCTTGTTTGTTTTGTGGCGTAGGTGGGTGGCGATTGTAGTGCTGTCTCCAAAGGGTTCAGAATATGCACCGACTTTTACGCGGTCACACTGAATCTCTCGCTGGATATATGAACCTGCTTTTACGTCGGTCGCTACATCACGCTGGGTTTCCCGCTGGATTAGCCACACTAGCCTAGCATCTGCTTATTTTCGTTCAGCTTACTTTTAATTGTACTCTTATACTCTGTTCAGATTGTTACTTTTGAGATAAAAGGGGTTGCCTGGGTAGATTGTCTGGGTTGAGATAAAAGGGGTTGATCAGGCGTGGGCTTAGAAGTTTCCGAGCCCCAGCTATTACAATGGACACCCGAGAAATCTGCAGAGGACAGTAAAATAACTACTATAAAGATATCTAGCCGCAGTGAAAACTTTATAGAAGTAAACGCAAATTACCCAGATGGTTACATATTAATAAGCCATTCATGCGAACTAGCAGAAAAATTGGAATTGAGCGAAAAAGTAGCGGAAGCAACAAGTAATACAAGATTGAGTTCGAGTCATACACAAAAAAAAAGAAAATAAATTGAAAATGCAATTAGCAGACCGGGGGAAGGTGATGGACGAAAATAGAATGATTAAGTTCGAAAAGAAGTTAAAATCATCTAATTGGAAAGTAAAATGAACGAAGTTGAAACACTTTAGAGAATTTGAACGAAAATGTAAGAAATGGAAGGGAATTTTACCGATTTAATATCCAAATTTGAGCAATTTAAATCAGAACGAACTTATACCAGGAAGTTAAAAAATTTAAGAACACAGAGATGAGAAAATAAAAATATGATTCAAGCAAATTAAGGAAGTTAAATGAAAGAATTAAAGATCTTAAGAAAATTAAGGTTGTGTATGCGGAATTAGTGAAAATTACCGTTGAAAATTGGAAATCGGAAGTAACGAATGACCAATTACAGCAACAGGAAGAGATATTTGAAAAGTAACTTGAAATTGCTTAAAACAATTGAAAGGCGAGATTCAATTGTTGAAGAATGAAAACATTGAACTATAATCGAAATTGTTTTCTTATATGCATGAAAATATTGAGTTAATGTATAAGTTGGAGAAATTGAGCACGGAAAAGATTTCTTCAGCTGAAAGTATAGAAATCATCGAAAATTTAACATAACAAGAGAAACTTGAATTAGAAGCATATGAAAAACAGAGCGACATTGATAAATCTGCTTTCCTACTAAACGAGGAAATTGATATTTTGACGAATAAAAATAATGATTTGAATTTGCGTATTAAGGAAGTTGAAACTAATTGTGATGTTTTGGTGGAAACCTATAAACAGGTGCAAACCGATAAAGAGAGCCACATTTCCAAAAGAGTAAAATACCGTTCACCAACTTCCGTTTATCTAGACAAAGTCAACCAATTCGGAAGCTCATTCATAATTAAAAAAGAATTCAAATAACAGCTCCTTGCATATTAAACAGATGAAACCTACCAAGATGCATTTTAATTTCTTAAAAGAGTCTAGCAAGGCGTTGACTAAAATAGCATGCACAAAGATAACAATGAATAAATTATCTCACCAACAACAGAGATAGGGCTTTCGTACTATTTATTATATGAAAGATTTCGGCTTATATATATGTATACTTAAATCGGGGTGAGATAAATGCATGATATGACTAAGTGTTTTGAACTTTAATGCATACATGGAAAAGCCAAATAGTTTTCTTCTAATAAAGTTTCTAATATATGAGGGATGCAAAATGTTTATCTTAGCCATATCACTACACGATGATACAAATCCACTTATTTTACACTTATTTTAAATTTACGTGCATTATTATTTGATATATCCTCGTAAAATTGCTATTTAACACATAAACAAAATCCATTGAATTTAGTATATTTTAAATCATCATTGCTAATTATAAATTAAAATTAGCCTGATTCGATGATACCCACTTGTTAATTTTCTTTAATCATTGTGTAAGTAAATTATTACTTCAGTAAGAAGCTCGTAAAATACGTTGAATTGTTAATGAAGTTTCTTTCTGTAAAAGTTTTTATGTTCCCGCTAGTTGGCTAATTACTGCAATGAATTATATTAACTTTTGTTAAGTTACGGTCCGTTTATTTCTCTCGGATCTTTTTTTTTGTACTATTGACATCTTGAAACTAAACAGTCGTCGGATAACGACACATCTAAGATAGTTTATATTAACAGTATTTATTTTAGCTACAGATTTCGCTTAGAATTCATAATGTACTGATAAAAACCTTTAAATTAAATCATTATCTGTAAAGTATGATTAATTTATAGTTTTGTTTGATGATGCATTTAGCAAAACCGATAGCAACATATTAAATACGAAAATAATTCCTTTTGGTTCAATTCCTTTCCTTTTCGATCAGGAAACACAAATATTATTTATACAGTCAAATATGATTTAATCATTTTAAATTAAATGCTGGAGTCACAGAAGTTGAAAAATAATTAGCTCGAAATTTATAACTTTTTTTTTGGCTACCATTTAATGTTTCGAGTACTTTTTTAATTTATTAGTGTTTTAAATAACTCAGTATTTTGTATAAAATGTCATTATATAATATGGCATGGCTTAGTATAAAAACTGTCACAGTATTTAATTGCTACTATTTTTAATCAATGGTCAGTGTGACGAGTTTCCATGTTAGTGTTCGAATAGAAAAATCAAGATTAATCCCAAATCAATCTTGATAGACATATAAAATACTAAATAATATTGTCTTCTAAGATAACATCTTTTGAAGCAAAATAAAAATCATTTACTCTTCTTTGAATTTATATTAGATATAATTAATCTGTAGAGAGCTTAAATAATAATTGATTTTGTTTTTTATAAAATCAGAAATTTTCTATGGCTTTGAAATTTGCTGTTTTTTTTACAGTACTTCTTCAATTGCTTGATTTAAGTAGTATCTTTAATGCATGTTTACTGTGTTTTGTTTCTATATTGAAACTGAGGCATCTTCTGTCTGTATAGATCTATTGTGGTCACTGTTTTAAGTAGCTCTATATTGAATGCTCTATATTTGCTGACGATAAGGATTTCGCATCTGTTATTTCTTCTGTTTAAAGCACCGTCTCCATTCAAATGAGGTTGGATACAATCTCAGCAAATCTTATTTGGTCCTTAGCAACTTGAAACAGGGAGTGAGCGTCTACTAGGCCAGTACCACGTCTACCCTCGAAGTCACCATCCATTATCAGCTTAAGAAGGTCGCTTTGTTACTTCGTATAATATGCGCTAGATAGACGGCTTTTCTCTTTTTTTATTTACAACTAATTCTCTTTCCCTTTGTGTCCTCCTCAATATTTCGTAATTGGTAACATGTTCTGTCCATGGAACTTTGAGGAGTCTGCATAAGTCCACATTTCGAATGCTTCTATTATGTTCATTGTATTTATTTTCAAGGTCCGCATCTCACACCCATACAACAACACAGAGTGTATAAACAATTCACGAATTGGTATCTTAAATCGAAACAAAGCGTGACATCACATAGGAATTGCTTCATGTTATTAAATGTACCTCTTGTTTGCTTTATTCTGGATCATATTTCAAGGTCAGGATCCAAGTTCCCAGATATTTAAGAGTTTCAGCCACTTTCAACACTATTTTACCATTTATTGTCATGTTTGTTGAAGGTTCTTGTGAATTTTTTACAATCATTACTTTGTTCTTACTGATTTAAATTTGAACAATTTGATGAATATTCTACTAAAATGAAAAATGAATTTAATTTTCATCGAGATTTCAACAACTCGATAGTTTACAACAAAATTTTAAAGACGTTTCAAACTCAAGTTTCTGATAATTTAACATCAGTCAAAGATATTATAAATGGACATTCTAATCATTTAAATGGTATTGAGAAAGATCTAGAAATGTTTAAAGGTATTACAGACGAAATGAAAGAAGCTTTAGAAAAAGAACCTCTTCCTCCAATTCTTACAATCATGGATCAATATGATGATGATGATGATTTTATATCTGAAATACCTCCACTGATGGTACATAAAGACGATGATGAGTTTCACCAATATCAGTACAAAAAGAAATGAATAAAGTGAAAGTAGATATTGTAACAAATTCATTCTCCTGCGCGATGCAATTATTTGCGTCGACGTGTAATAATCAAAGGTTTCAATGAAACCTGGCAAACGTATCTTATGCAAATAAATCAGTACGGTAAAGAAAAGAAAGGATACAAATATATTTTGATAGTTATTAATGCAGTCTCAAAATTTCTCTATACTGAACCCATCAAAGATAAATGAGCAAAGAATGTTACTGCAGCGTTTCGTAAAATTCTAAATCGAGCTAGAATGCTCCGTCGCATTCCAAAAAATCTACAAACTAATAATGGAACAGAATATTATAATGAACCATTCAAGAAATTGATGAAAGAATATGGAATTCATTTATATTCGGTATATAGCACAAAAAAGTTTCGATAGCAGAATGTGTAATTCGTTCTATAAAAGAGAAGTTATTCAGACGTTTTAGTTTGTAAAGTTCTTATAAATAGTGGAATTTATTGCAAGACGTCACTAATGAATATAATAATAATGTACATAGGACAATAAAAATGCGACCTGCAGCAGTTGAGAAAACTCTGTTGGATACAGTTTATTCGCATATTAAAATATCTGGTATACAAGAGTTTAAAATTAGTAATAGTGTATGCATTTCGAAACAAGAAGTTCTATTTAAGAAAGGTTATACACCGTCCTCCGAATTGATTAACGGAATTATTTATGATTGCTCAAGTGAAATTATTAAATCCTACTGCCTACTTGCTTCATGATCTAAACAAGAAACAAATATTGAAAGCATTCTACGCGAAAGAATTGCAACGAGCAAAATATATTGATGCCTCTCTAGTTGAAAATGTTTTACGTCGGAAAGATGATAAATTTTGAGGCCTAGTTTATCACTTAATATGGATAGTTTGTTTAGCAATCGTTGAAGTGCTTCTGGGATGTCTATAATGATAACGGTGTCATCTGCATAACGCAGATTGTTGATAATTTATCTGTAAAGGGTGATAAAACGCACGCTTGTCATTCTTCTCGTTTGATGCTCACTGGATCAGTTAGTAAATTGTCAAATTTTACGATAGCTTGCTGATTCCAATACATGTTTTTAACTATCTAGATATATTGTTTGTCTAGTCGTTTCCGCTTCAATATTTTTATGTGCTCTGTGTGCTTGACTCGGTCAAAAGCTTTTTCATAATCTGTTAAACAAGCGAATACCTTTTTCTGACGATCTGTCTTGCTGTACAAGGCTTCTCTGGTTCCTAAGCTCTACGGAAACCAAATTGCGTTTGATTTATTCGCATTACTTATATATTATGGCATGAATAATTTTTAGAACAAACTTATTAGTCTACTCATTGCACCTTCTCGCAGTTGCCTTCTTTGGGATTGGTATAAACATGGATTTTAGCCAACTTTCATGTATTATTCTAGATTTATGAATATCATTGAAAAGTTTCATTCAGTAATTTAATTGTTTCTATGTGAATTTCATCTGATCCCGCACTTTTGCCTGTTTTACACTTCTTGATATTTTACCTCTTATTTAAGAATCTCTGGTACCGCCTGTAGTTCTCTGCGTATTTCACAATCTCGTGTCTCTAAGTCTTCAAACAATTTCTGTATATTTGTTTCCCAGTATTTTTTGAGTTTATCAGGATCTAAGATAATTCTATCGTTGTTATCAACTATGGATGTCGTGTGTTGTCTTTTAATTTTTGTAATAACTTACTTTATGCATTGCACTATGGTCATGCCTCTTCTGTGGCTTCTGAACAAGCCTGTCTTATTTCTCTCCGTATTTTTGTCTTTATTTCTTTATATTTCTGTATGTTTCTGTTTTTATATGTTTTACGTTCTTTTAGCATATCCTACGTCATCCAACATTACTTTTTCGTTTTCTGCTTGGGCCCTATTTCCTCTTTCTCTATCTTCTTCAAGGTGTCTTGTAAAAGCCCATTGTATCTGCACATATGCACAGTTTTCTAATTTCAATTTTGGAATCTCGTCATTCATCTTCTTTTTGACATTCTCCTGTATATGTGGGTCTTTAGTTTTATGATGCCCACTTTCCTACTGTTACTTATCTTAAGTTTCTTTTGCTTTACTCGTATATTCTCTACTGCAGGATTATGGCCCGAGTTCTCATCGTTATATCTATCGTTAACTAGAATATAATCGATTTTGTTTGGAACCTTGTTCCCCTTACTGTGTTGTGATGATTTTCAGGTATATAACCGTCTAGGATGTCCACTTCTCCTAACGCCACTTTGGCATTAAAATCACCGATTATTAAAATCATGACATCTGTTATTTGCTTAGGTTTAATAGCTGAATAGCTCCATTTGTTATTAACATGCACTGTATTGTAGCGGTGGCGTTTGAGTTTCTCCGGAAGATGATTTTATACTAGGATTCATGTTTGAAATAAGTTTTATTAAAACTGAAATGTATAGTGTCTACAATATTCGACAAGCGTTTCTCTTCGCTTATTCATTTTTAGCTTCAGCTATTACTTCTGCCCCCACTTTTCCATTAATGATTCCCATTATAATTATTCGTTCTTGATGGGATATTCTCTCGACTGTTACTTAATTATAACTGTTCGGAGAAATCTTCTGCCACTTGCGTTAAGTATGATAGTTTTTAGCATTTGGTATGTTTCTAAATTGATGCCGATTATGTCATCTTGGAATCATCGCTTGATCAAGATTTCCACACACGCTGCACTTCTTGATTTTTTTATTTCGGAACAGATCAAAACGTAATCTCTATATTGTATCGTACTCTAGCCCCCCTTCCCCCTCCCCTTTTTTTGTTTTGTTTCGGGAAAGACATAGATGTCTATATGATTATGTTGCAATTCTAGAATGATTTCTTGATCTTTCCCATCAAACGATCAGCTTCTTTGTGCGGCAAGATTATAGAATCAGCTCTGTTCCTATAACTTTGGCTTCTGTAACAAAAATTATTTTTTAATTAAATTTTATTAAACCTGAACATTATAATTACAAGATTTGTTTTAAGTATTTACAGTGCTAACTATAACATTAAACAATAGCATCAGTAATCAAATTAATCAAACAATTTTGAATTTACGGTTGTTAGACAAGTGCTAGGTATAACAATAGTTGATTGTTTAATTATTTGAGTATTTCTGTGCTTTTTTTGTTTAATGTGTACTTAGAAGATCTTTTCTTCAGTATTAATGGACATTAAACATGTTTTTAATAATAGTTTAAGTAATCTGACACAAACTGAAATATGCTCGTGTCTGTGAAGTCGATAATAGAATTGTAGAAACTATTCTAGAATTCTAGACCATTGAGTTAAAAATTTAATTTGGTTGTTTTGTTTTAATGCCGATAAATCCAAGTAATAAATCTAATTATATCGTTGACTGTTGTAAAAAGATTTATTATGAATACCAAGAACGAATCGAATTTGCTATTTTAATGAAATCCTTTGTGTATTAAAATTCTATATTTATATGTTAAAATAAATATAGTAATATCTAAATAACTTTTATATTAAATTTCTAAAGAATTAACTCCTTTCTCCACATGCTTTCTTTCTAGCTTTTAAGAAATTTTAAATGCTTCTAGGAAGGTAGAAATTTTGAATTAAATACATAACTTTACCTTTAATGGGTGCATTTAACAATTAATATTGGCTGAAATATTCACATTTACTGAGAAGGTAATATACAAAATACTGATTTAATTGGTAACTAATTGCCAACATTTGACTCCATATAATTTCTTTATGTCTATTACAGTTATTACTTAGTTCTTATTTAATTGATTTTGACGCACTCTAATCTTTAAATTCATTGGATTTTGTTACATCGATGAATCTTGCAATAAATAACTGATTATTGTATTAAGTTAATAAATTATATATATTCTGTAAAATTATTTTTTAAAAGTTTATTAATGTGTATTTATTAACGTTAGTTTAATGATCGGAAAATGATAATTATTTTAGAAGTACTAAAGGACATACGCTCAATTTAATACTAGTGTGAATGTAATACGTTTTCGTACTGACACTTTTGAGAAGTCAGTAAAATTTGATAATTAAGATCTTTAATTGATGGGCTTAAATTAAATACGTATAGTCTGTCCAAGGAATCAAGCCCCTCACTGATTGTCTAGTGCGGGGATGGATGAATCTTTTCATTGTGAAAGGCCATAATCAACTTATTTCAATAATAAAAGCCACAAACAAAAGACAAAAGAGTCATATGCTAAGGTGAAAGATTTCCCATCTCCAGTCTAATGTAAGTACGATGTTGACAAAGTAAATTATCATATAATATGTTTTAATCTCACACATAATAGAATTATTTACGCTTCCATAAAATATGGCTTATCATGCTTTTTGTCGTAGAAATAAATTTGATTTATGTATTTTGTGTTTCTTTATCATTGGTAAAATAATGTTGCTTTAGAAAGTTTCGTGATTAGTTTTTTCTCTAGTATTACTTATCAGGTCCCAGAAATCATTTATTTCTAATTTTTTCTTTTTATTTAATGTTTCTAATTTTTAAACTAATTTTAATATTAAATAGAAACGGGCATAATCAGTTTTAAATTATTATTTTGTTTCATATATTTCAGAATCTACTAAGACGACTAATATTAAATATGAGGGCTCATCGGATTTTTCCGATGAGCCCAGTGAAGTAAAACACAGATTATTTACAAAAAACATTTATTTATAATTTTTCAAAGTATTCTCCTCCACAGTCAATGCATTTTTGCATCCGCGAAAACCATTCTTGAAAACATTTTTTCCAATCTTCGGGCGGCAGTTTGTTTATTTCATTTATAAACGCATCAACCCCTTCTTCGGCCGTTGTAAAATGTAAACCCCGTAATTTATCTTTTACCCGCGGAAATAAGAAGAAATCATCAGGTGCTAGGTCAGAACTATACGGTGAATGACCCATTATTTCAATGTTTGGGCATTCAAATACTCATTTGTTCGAGCAGCAGTGTGAGCTCGAGCATTATCATGATGCAAGATAATCTTGCATCATGGACGTTTTTCGCGAACCTTTTGTAGAACCTGAAGCAAACAAACTGTAGTATACGATTCTGAATTAACAGTACGTCTATCCTCCAGTGCTACACTGTAAACATGCCCAGTAATTCCAAAAAAAGTGGCGACCATATTTTTGTTTCGGCTTTTTTCACGAACAACTTTTGTTGGAGCCGACTCATTCTCAAAGACGCAAACTGACGATTGTTGCTTTTTTTTTTTGGGATCAAAATCAACTTGTGGGGAATCCACCGAGAACAAAGCTTACGGACTTTCAAATGTTTGTGTAAAATAGTGTTAATTGCTTTCACACC
>WYDF02107700.1:0-10466 GCA_009867245.2 Adranes taylori
AGCTCGATCCTTAACTCAGCGTATATAACATTATTTCATTAATCATTTTATATAAAGCTTTATCATGGAAAAAATATTTATAATAAATTAGCACTGTCAAAATAAAACATATGCAATACGGCACATTTACAAAAATATTTAAAGCTATGCAAGCAAAAGTTTCGCTCTCATATATACTTAAGGTAA
Source organism: Adranes taylori (assembly GCA_009867245.2). Classification (NCBI taxonomy): domain Eukaryota; kingdom Metazoa; phylum Arthropoda; class Insecta; order Coleoptera; family Staphylinidae; genus Adranes; species Adranes taylori. The sequence goes on from WYDF02107700.1 coordinate 187, forward strand.
TATATATTTACATAACAAAAATTAACTTTTGTAGATTTCCTGTTCTTATCGGAAATCTTAATCAAATACGCAATGCGGCGTATTTAAATCACCTCGGGATTTTTCGAGTCACAAGAAAATCCGTTTTATAACAAACGCGACGCTTTTCTTAGAATAATAAAAACCGCTAGGAATTTGGATAAATCCATGCAATCAAATTTCTTCAAGTTAGATAAAATAATTGAAGCAAAGTGAATTTTAGCAACATAATGAACGTATATCATACCTATGTACAGTATGTATACAAAGCGTTACACACAAATATAATGAATGTGTAGCATACCTCTGTACAATGTGTATACAAAGCGTTTAACCTATTCCAATTCTGTATAAGAACGTGACGTTGCATGTCTAAATTTTACAGATTGTGTTAAATCTCAGCAGAGCTTTCAAATAAAATTGGTCGAAATACTTTTCATAGAGTAAATTATGGAAATAATATTTCTTATTACTTGTTTTTCGAAAAAATGTTTAACCCGTAAGGGACTCGAACCCGGACCGCTCGATTGCCGGTCAATTGAGCTAACGGGCACTTATCGAAGACAGAAATAATTTTTAATATCTATTTGTTTTCCGTATCTATTAAGATAGGTAACTTATATATCAGGATTAGTTTTGGCCACCTGATTACTACCGTCGATCGATTAATTCATCATGGAGCCTCCTGGATGTTTTTATTAATTTCTTTTCCGCCTTGCTGGTGGTCGTATGTTTAATTGAAGATTTGATGTTTCGTGGTTAAAGCTTTACGTAAATTCTGAAAATAATATTTCTTATTACTTGTGCCTGGCCTGTGTACCCCGCCTGGGACTCGAACATGGACCTTTCGATTGCCGGTCGATTGCTCTTCCAATTGAGTCCCCGGACGTGGTAAGCATTTTTTCGAGACACAAGTAATATGAAATATTAATTTCATACTTTACTATACTAAATAATGCCAGCGTGGTGGTTTAACCACGAAACATCAAATCTTCAATTAAACATGCGACCGCCAACAAAACGGAAAAGAAATTAATAAAAACATCCAGGAGGCTCAATTTACCTGGTGACGAATGAATCGATCGACGGTAGCAAACAGGTGGCCAAAACAAATCCTGATATATGTTGCCTATCTTAATAGATACGGAAAACAAAGACATATTAAAAATTATGTGTCTTCGAATAACTGCGCGTTAGCTCAATTGGACCGGCAATCGAGAGGTCCGGGTTCGAGTCCCTGACGGGGAAAACATTTTTTCGTGACACAAGTAATAAGAAATATTTATTTCATAATTTACTCTATTAAATAATGCCAGTGTAGAGGTTTAACCACGAAACCTCAAACCTTCAATGAAATACTTTTACTTTCATTTTGTACAATAAATATAGAGATGATGTTTATTGTTTTGTAGCCTTTGAGGCTTTTTATCTCAAGAACTACCACGTTTTGTTGTGCTATTACAACTATTGGAATAAATGAATTATGAACCGCATTGATATTTTCATACCACAGTATCAAAGTAATCTAAATAGTAGTCAATATAAAATTTATAAGTACAACTTCAATAAAATACAAAATGCAACTAACTTTCAACGCTACTACATCCCATATCTTAGATAAAGTTGAAAAGCTAATAGAATCAATATATTCAAGATAAGTTTAGAATATTAGACAAAAATCATAACAACATAATAGTCAGGAAGAAAATTCACATTTCAATGCAATAGTACGTAATAAAAAAATATAATGAGTAAGTTAATAAATGTGTTACAATAATTCATCAAATATGTTTTCTTAATTGATTCTCATGTAAAGATGGGGTCCCCAATTCGTATGTTCTATATACATACATAATTCTCTATAAAAGAAAAACATAAATTCTAGTTAAATACACTTTATATGTAAAAGAAGTTACGTTAAACGAGATATTCTTATTTATGTTGTCTCTGGTGGACTTTTTCGTATTACAATTTTAATATAAGCATAATATTAAGACATAACGGTTGTAACTGCAGCACTAAAACTGCCAGAATTCTCCGCAAAATCCATTATTCCAGACATATTCAGAATGTTCTCTCCCCTTCATATATGCTTTTACAGTAGCGTGATTCTCAAACGTTGCGTAATGAAAATCCGGTTTCATGTGTTATAGAAACTATAAGTTACTTAGAAATTGGTCTGAAACAAGAGTTCATTCATATTATGTTACTACTATGAATCACGAGAGTTTAAGGAGAATTCAATAATTAGTGTAATGAATTTATATAGTAAATATCTAGGCGTATCACAGATTAACAAAGTATATTTAACAATGAAAAACATTGCTGAAAAATAAAATTTAAGAAAATTAAAATTACGAGGGGGGAGGGACAGATTATCAAAAGTTTTCTAGTTATTCAATCCATACAAACAGAATGAGTCCTCAGATTTCTACATCTTAATATTTTTATCTTTCATATACCATATACGTATGTAATACGCATAGGTATATGAAAGATATAGGATTCATGTTTTGAGAATTCTTTCTATTTCACCATAGTACGTACGCCTCTTCTATTCAAATCACTACAAACCGTTAATACATAATTCGAAGAGGGAGTTATAAGGAATAATTTGTCACAAAAAGAAATTTTTCAAAAAGATTTTTTCCTACTCAAAAATTTAAAAGAAGAGTGCATTCGCGGATATCGCAATGTTCAAGAATTGCTGCGATTTCGATGAAATTTAGTAGATAGGTGCCTCCTGGACCTATTGGACCGATTGCGATGAAATTTAGTAGATAGGTTCCGCAACTGACATTTTTCATTTTTGTTCAAAATACAAACAAATGCACCATTTTGTTTTCTTTCAAAAATTCAGTTTTCAAACTAGGAGGCTGAAAATTTGCACACATACAATGCCTCGTATTACACGTGGAATGAAAAACTTCCCATGTCTCTGTCTTGTACAAAACGCGACATTGCCACAATTTACCATAAATACAGAGTGCTTTGTTTTTGAAAATTTTGCGGAACGTTTTCTCGAAAATTTTCCCTGTATTTTTTTAAATTTCTTGTATAGATCAAAAAAATCTATAATATTTAAGGGATTAAGGGAGTTTATAAAAAATCGCTCACGTAATCTTGGGAGCAATTTGACTTTGAAAAAATATTTTGGCCTAAATATCTCGGTTCCTATAAAAGTTTGAGAAATGAAACTTGATGAACATATGTAAGTCCCTCAATTTTGCTAATATAAAAACTGAATATACTTAACCGATTTTGAGCAATAAATTTTTTTTCAAAAAAACTTTATAGTAACAACCTGTATATATTTTGATAGCTCTTGTAATTGTTGTTAAAATGATATCACACATGAGGAGTCTAACTCTAATGGCTGCAAAGTTATAGCCCCTAATATCAAAAAACTCTGTATTGGTTGCCATGGTAACCGGTCGTCAACATATCGACACGCAAAGGTCAACATATCAATAAGAATATTAACTGAACAAGTAGAAATTTTATAGAAAATAATATTTTCGTTTTAGGAGATTTATAAGACACTGTTCCTGCAATTTACAAATTATAATTTTCGGAGGGGTTCAAACGAATAATTTTATTCAGAAATTCAGGTCTAAAACAAGGAGGTTGAAATTTTACTCGCATGTAATACTTTATATTTTGCTTCGATGTAAATTGCACTTCAGCTTGCTATACATCGCCAAGTTGCAAGGTTTAAAGTTTAACAAATTTTTCGATATATCTCAGAAATTATAAAAGATAGGATATTTGAGTAAACTTATTGTATAAGTTACTTAAACCTCTTTCGATTTTTTTTGAATTTTTTTTCTGAAATCACAATTTAACTTACAGGATGTTTGTTGTTTAACATATTTTTGCGACAAATTTTCTCGAAAACTACTGTTGTAATTTTTTTGAATTTCTTCTTGTATCAAAAGTTTCTTTAATATTTAAGCGATTAAGCGAGTTTAGAAAAACGCACGATTAAACACAGGCGTAATTTGACCGTAAAAGGAAATTACGCTACGTTAAATATTTCCTATAAAAGTTAAAAAAATGAAACTTAAAGAAGATAAAGACTATAGGACCTCATTTTTGCCAATATGAACAATTGAATATACTGAATCTATTTTGTGCAATAAAAAAATTTCAAGTGATTCAGAACCGGAGGATTTATAGGGTTGTGAATTTCTGCGTAGGCAAATCCAAATCTACAAGGCAGTCTGGCGTGCGAAGAACTACGTCAGACTGTCCGGTTTGACATGTCAAAAAAGTCAGCCAAAGAGGACAGCGGAGTTGCCTGCGCCGTAGGCAAATATGGGGAACCAGCGATTCATGTGTTGGCGAATGCGCGGGTAGGAGAATAAACAAATTTGAGATGATAAAAAGGTTCATACACTTCAACAATAACTACTCTTTTATACCCCGTGATCAACCAGGTCACGGTAGGCTTTACAAAGTTAGACCTATTGTTGATTTTCTGAACAATAAATTTTCTACGGTTGCCTTGGAGCAAAATTTCAGAATAAACGAGCAAATGTGCTCCATCAAAGTAAGGCATTATATGAAACAGTATATGCGAATGAAGCCTCACAAATGGGGATTCAAATTCTTTGTTATGTCAAGCATTTCAGGATTTGCTTATAAATTTGAAATTCATGTTGGCTAAGAACAAAAAATGTGCCAATTGAGGAACCCGACCTTGGAGTAACATCTAATTTGGTTTTAGGTTTAGTCAGAATTATTCCACGACAGCAAAATTACATACTCGTATCATGATAACTATTATACAGCATAACGGTACATTTGGCAAAGCAGGGAATTTCTTCCTTGGGTACTACACAAAGAAATCGGGTACCTAATTGTAAAGTACCCACAGAATCATCTTTGCGACATGTTAATCATACATGTGGAACAAGTCATGAATTTGTTGCAACAATTGATAGTGTGGATGTTTCATCTGTTATCTGGAAGGACAATAAATATGTGACATTAGTATCCTCATTTGCCGGAAAAAATCCAATTTCGAAAGTGAAAATGATCCGAAGGAAAAGGAAAACATAGAAGTTGATTGATTGTCCTCGTATTATTATTACCGAATACAACAGACATATGGGAGGTGTGTATCTGTTGGATAGCTTTACGGGAAGATATAAAATATATACGAAGAGTGGTAAATGGTATATAAGGATTTTCTACCATCTTTTAGACTTGACGTTAATAAATTCCTGGAAACTTTACAAACGACTTCATTCTAAGAAGCAAACAGGACGCAAATTATTGAACCAAGTCCAATTTTGTGTAGTAGTAGCTATAACTTGTGTAATATAAGATCAGCTACTACTAAACGTGGTCGCCTTAGTAATAGTTTAGAGAAAGAAATTGAGAATAAGAGAAAAAGAGGACCAATTAAGCACGTACCGCCAAGGGAAGTTCGCGCTGACCAAACTGGGCATTGGCCAATTATTGCAGATAAGAAAATGAGATGCAAGTTACCTAACTGCAAAGGATTTACCCATACCAAGTGTGAGAAGTGCGGTGTAGAATTATATCTCAACAAACATAATAATAGTTTCAAACAATTTCACATGTAATGTTATGTAATACAATGTACTCAATGCATGATGTTGCCCTTTTTTCGAAAACAAAATGAAATATAATTGTTTTTCTATTTTTCCCCGTATCAGTTTTGTCAAATCATCGACCTTTTAATTTTTTTTAAACAACAAATCATGCATTTAAGAGTTAACCATAATTTTAAACTTTTTTTCTCATCATATTCCAATAAAAATTGATCGGACTAGTAAATGAGGAAAGACCTCTCAAAGAGCCAAGTTCTACTAAACGAATTGCAGTAGAGTGAATGAACATCGAACTATGTATTCCAATTTGAGCGGATAACACGGTCCTCAAGTCAGGCTTCCAGGTAGCATAAAAACTAATAGCTAATCGCAACATAATTTAAATAAATACAAAACTGTTAAGTCTGTCAAAGCCGATAAATAATATTTGGAAATTTCTATTGCATAGGTACGAAAAAAGTATCGCCAGAGGCCGTGAAGCTACGGTTTCGAAAAGATTGATTTCTCACAAGAAAAAGCTTCTATACGGCTGCGATAGACTTAGACTTTTAATCAAAAAATACGGTGTTGAATACATCACTGTCAATAGTACGTACGTAATGTCCTCAACTAGATAACAATGGTCTCATTCTATCCGATTATCCTTATTTGATAAAAAGTTCTTATCTATGAGGCATTCTTTCAGGTTCGAGAAAAGAAAAAAATCGCATGGGCCCAAGTTAGATATTATTATTCCTTTGGAATTCCAAACGACGATGTTCATAAAGCGTTCCAGCTCACTTCACTCTCTTCAGCATACATTCATCGCCGCTTGGTTTTGTAGTTTAACATTTCCCTGCAAATGAATGCACATGTCTCATCCACAGCAAATCATTGCAAAATCCTGCTTCCTTGCGTTCGCGTTTTTTGGTAAATTGTCAACTAATGGATCATCCGTCGGGTCAACACTTCTTCATTTTTAAATATGTAAGTAAAACTTTCTTGTATAAATAAAGTATTTAACACACTCTCATTCGGTTGTCATTACACGATGTGAATTTTATAACATATTTCGTGAAATTTTCTCAATTATTTCCTCTTTAAATAGACGGTGAGAGTAAATTCATTTAACTGGTGTATAAAATCCAATTCGGATCCTATCACAACTCCATCTATAAAATCCAATTGATAAAATCGCCAGTCTTCTAAAAAAAGTTTTATATCTGTATAGAACAAGTTAACAAGTTTTTCTCTATGGTTGAAAAATGTGCAAAAATCGTGTTACTTAGAGGCTTGTCGAACGTGCACTTAGTCATGCAGTTGACTTCAATTTTGACTGATCCTTGTTAAAATGATGTTGATTGGCGTGGAGAAGCCAATTTTACGGATTGAAATTTTACTCATAAATTTTTACCATAATAATGAAACAAGCGTTATGTGTCATTAATTCACTTAACAAAGAAAAATTGTATTAGTTTGTGGAAGTTAACATCTAATTATTGAGAACTGCTGTGATAAATGAACATAAATTTCGAAATTTGATATAAACATCTGCGCGTTCTTATTTCGATTACATGAACGCTTAAGTGTCGAAAAGAATATTTGCCGTGGTGGCGCGCCTTGTATCTCTATCTTCTGTACGCTCGACGCTTTCTGCTACGTTAGCGACAAAATCACTACTGATGCGTCGAGCAAAAAAAAAAAGGAAATCAAATTTTCTTCTACGAATGTGGTGCGACACAAAACGACATTCCAATTTTTCAATATTCATAAATTCGGAATGTTCACATTCGAACTAAGTTCACCAACTGCTTGTAGAATGTACATCCCAAATGTATCTGAATGACTTATTAAATGAATCATTTCAAATGTATTTTAAAAATGACAGATTTCGCTTTGATAAAAATAATAGCTTTTGCTTTGATAAAACTGTTGTAGAAAAGTCATTTATTTCACCGAAAACATTTCAATATAATATATATATATATATATATATATATATATACAGCTACACGGTAACGGTATTAGAGGGCACCCGGTCTTTAAATGTTCTCATAGTGCGTCCGGGGACATTGTATACACGTGATATACAGAATACTGATTGAGCATCACATGGAGTCCAGACTTAAAGCGGTTTATATAAACTCCACAAGGATATACATTTTGAAATATGCGAATTTTGTGATATTTGTAGGTTTACTTAATGTCCAGCAACATTGTCAATGAAACGTGAAGGAACATTCCCCTTTCCGAACCTCTTTAAGTATTGTGTTACTTGCTGTGATACATATTATTGTTTTAAATGTGAAAACCAAAAAAGAGTAAACTGTTCTAGTACGTATCTACATAAATTTTATTGCTATCTCCTAAAGTGCAGCAGATTGAAAAATCTTTAAATTAGAAAAAATGTAGCTAATTAAGAAGCAAACAAATAACGAAGATCAGGATTCAGTTTCAGAGCCGTATTTGAACAATTAAAATTATGTAACTCAGCGTTTCATGATGGCACCGACATTATTAACATTTGTTTTTTAAAATGTACCTGGAATGGAATGTACCAGCAAATTATTTCGAAACTCTTTTCAAAATACAAACTCGCATGCTTAAAAAAAATTTGTAACAATTATATCGTTTTCATCATGGTTTTTATTTTCAGACCTGGACGTACCAGTTGCGATATATTTAGTTTAGGGAGATAAAAAATGTTAATTACAATGACCTACCTAATTTTTAAAGATCTAGGATCTGATAAAAACATGTATGGTTAATTAAAAAAATGATTTAACCGGGCTAGACACTTCCCCCACTTCTCGCATTCAGTGACGTATTTAGCTTGTCATATCGACATATCGGAGAAGGGAACGGGGCTTAACTTTTCGATGAAGAACCTTGGCGAGATAATTTTACCATTAAACGGTGGTATGGGTAAAACACAGCCCACATGACATGAGACAAGAAAGGAACACAGTCGTATATGTATTTTTATACAGAGACAGTATTACTTAATTTATTTTATTTACAGAGCAGTTTCGTTTCTTTCAGAACACATCTTCAGGCAAAATTATAGAAATGAAATAATTATAATTAAACTAATTACACTATATATCATTTACACGAGAATAAAATTTGATTACTATCAAACTGTTTACTATTGTTAGCTTGTGTCATTTTTTTATTGTGCATGTAGGCCGCTTGCTGCTGCTCTTTAATTTCGTTCTGTTGAAATACATTTTAATTTGATCCGTCTGCTTATTTTTAGTTTAAATGTGTTTTTAGTTTAAATGAAAAAAAAAACATCTTTGAGAAACTAGATATATTTCAAGGTTAAAAATTCTATTAGGTGTTTTATGGAATTTCAAATATTTTTTTTCGCCAATTCATACAAGCTGAAGCTATATAGAACAAATTGTGCAAGAGTTCTCTCCCCAACTTCCTTTGACATCAAATTGAATAAAAAAATCTCTCCTAGAGGAAGACATGGTCCACATGGGAAACTCTAATATAAGATTATATGTCAACAATGTATAAGAAAGGAGTATAAGAACTTAACAGAGAAAACATTTTAAACAGGTCATATAGTAAAATTATTTAAATAAATTTGGAATAACATATGTGTTTCGGGTCATTAAAAAAAAATAAAAAAGAAAAAGGTTGAATATTTCATTGAAAAAGGGAATGACGAAACAACATTGTCTGTTCTATTATTTCGGCTCTAATGCCTAGCGTAAATAATTGCTCTCTGAATTTACGGAAGCTTGCACTTCTAACAAGCTTTCTGTCTCATGCCTCGACGGGAAACTATTAGCATTAGAGAGAAATTCCAATAATTCATAATGTATATATAGAACGAACCAAATAAGTTTCTCGAGTAGTATTTAATTAACATGTATTCTGATCATTAAAATAGAGTTTCCATTTTATAGCTCTATTTTAAAATACAAGTTATCGCGTCACAACATTGTAAGATATAAAGCTATGTATTAATATTGGTGTTTACAGGTGATCGATAATAAAGGATTATAAATTTACAAGATTTAATAATAAAAAAAAAATTATTAAATTGTTTTCATTGAAGAAAAATTGTTTTCATTGCTAGCATTGTAAAACAGGCGTCACTAGGTGTATTACTAGGTACCCAGTAACAAACGCACCACATAAGCCCACAAACGCATCCAAAAGCCAAACGTGTCTTTAAATGTGGACGATGCTAGTTGCCGAAGTTTTCCTCGAAAACAGAGACACTTGAATGGAGATTATTGAGCAAGTATGAGCTTTGTAATGGTCTTTTCCCACTTGTTGGCTCACTAAATAGTGGTAAAATTGAAGTAACTTAATTTTAGAACAACGGCGGATAATAAAGAAACACGCAGCGTAACGTCTAAGTAAGATATCTTATATGTAAAAATGATATAATACGCAATTGTAAATAATAAACAATAAATTGTACGTCTATTTGCATTATTATGTTTTTAGTTAGATCGTTAAACATTTTGTTTTCTTACCAAATTGATTTAGGTGACAATCCATACAAGCGTGCCTATTGGTTTTGCTTGTTTAACTAAGTTTGCTTGTTTAACATATCTTGTTTTAATTTTTGTAAAATACTAAACATGTGAAATCAATATTTGTGTCATAGCTCTTATATCAAGCTATAGAGAGGTCAACTATCATTCAAATTTTGTTAAATAAAAAATAAGTCGG
>WYDF02107711.1:0-10466 GCA_009867245.2 Adranes taylori
GCTGAAGAGGATGATAAATCCTAAAGCCTCCTTTAAACAAACTCACCAATCTCCCAACAATATACAATCCCAACAGGTAGTGGAGTTTAGTGGGTAAAAATCCCACAATTGGATGCACCGGGCATCCTTTCTCTTTTGAAAATTCTCCACTTCCTACGTAAATCAAAAAACAAAAAAAAAAGAAATTTCTAATAGAATTTTGAATCACGTGACCGAACACAAATTGCGCGAGACGATGAAATTAAAGGTAGTATTAAGAAAACTTTCGATTTACTTCTAAATTATTTTATATTTTTCTTATTTTGAATTGTAAAATACACTATAGATGATGTTTAACCGGTAGGGACTCAAAAGCTATTTGAAAAAGAAATATGAGTTAACAAATGTTCTTAATAAGACAAAAAAATCGATGCACAAATCGATTGTGATAGTCAAAATCAATGCACAAACAAATAATAAAATTACTTTTCATAAATTATGTTTATATTATTTACATTTACTTTGTAATAAATTTATTTAATTATATTATTAGTATTTAATTATATTTATATTGACTTTAATACTGTAATTAGTCTAAAAGTATTAATTGTATAAAAAATATTTGTTTCTAAAAATAGAAGCATTTTTACAAAAGTGTTAAATAAGTGGCAGTGAATTTTACGAATAAAATAAAAATGGTCGTTTCTAAAGAGGACACCCAGAAAAGATATGTTATTAATAGATATGATTCTGCTTAAGATCTCTAGTAACTATCAAATTAATTAAAAATGCTTTCATGACGACCTTTGCATAAAATGGCAAAATGGCTTAAAAGCCCGTTTACGTGACGCGAATATTCGCTAAAAATGTACTACTAGAGAAATTCGCTTTTTAGTTAAAAATATTTTAACTTTTTAACAAAAAAATAGGTTTTGTTTTTGTTTAACCCAAAATACGTCAGCCATTTCTCAAATTGTTTGTTCAAGGTTGTTTACTCATTTATTAATAAAAATAATTTTTTAAACAAAATGAAACTACCAGCAAAAATAATCTTCCTTTTCGTTATCTTTATTTAAATTACATAAAGGATATCCGTTGACTTACCACTAACCTGTCAAAAACAACTGCGAAGTATGTCACTTGATCACAATAAACATACAATATGTATAAGATTTCGACGAAATTTCGTATTCTGTGTAAACGTAGAGTTATCTAAATTTTGTATCTTAAAGAAAATACGCAATATTTTACGAATATTCGCGTCATCTAAACGGGCCTTAAAATGTATATGGAAGTCGGCATTAAATTATTTTCAATTTATGTGACTTGTTTAAAATGCATGAAAAACATTATTTATTAAAATTTTAATATTTTATACATTATAGTTATGATATAATGCATTTTAGGATATAATACGATATCGTTTTTACAGCGTTTTCTGAAGGATTTATTTTAGACATGTTGAGGCACATTGAAGGGCTATTATTCTTGTACATAAAGAGACTGCAAGATATGGAGAGACTGCTCTACTGTCCTCAATGCATTTTTTGTTTGTTCGTATAAATCTTCCCGTAAAGCTATTTAAATATACTTTCATCTTACAATTTATAGATTTTAGTCATTATATTTGATGAATATGACATTTCACTATTTATTTAGATTTATTACTTATGTAATTATCCGCGTCACTTTATAGATTACAATTATATTTTATTCCCTATTTATTTATTTTGGCTTTATTATTTATTTCTTTACATTTAATTTTACGTGCAATTTAGTTTCAATGTTTGAAATTTAGTTACAATTTAGTTTAATTCATTAAGAGCTTTTAAATAAGACAGCAGTTTTCAATCCCTGAAAAAAAATATTCTTCGCGCCTCCCAATTTTATTTATTTCTAGATGCTGTAGTATAAAAAATATATTTTTTTTATTAAAGAATTTTGGCGGCACCCCTGGCAATAGTCCGCGCCTACCAGGTTGGAAGCCGCTGAAATAAGATAAAATTTTTGATTTTTGCCTCGAATCCATAATCCGTAGTCAAGCTTTTCAAATTTATTAAATAGAATGATTGTGATGAAAAAACAATCCAAATGTGTGATGAAGAAAGTATTTGTGCAACTGGCAAAGGTGCTGGCAAAATTTTTATTGAGAGTGAGCGCTGTAACATGATGCATGGCTCATTGTACGGCGCTCCGTTGCAGAACCGCCATGAGAGTACCAATCCAAAGGTCTGCGATTGAGCTTCGGATTTGCCAAGACGAGGACCATGTTCACTTATAAAGAGACAGTGACATATCATGCACATCTGCATCTTAATCACATCCTGATCGATAAAGGGTTGGTAAGCGGCAAAAGTATCTGGCATCCTTCCTCCGGCTGTGGTACGCTAAAGTTACAGGTTGGAAATAGGGCCACGCTAAAAAAATATAAAGTTATTGTTTATTGTGAACTTGATTTTGTAATTACAGTTCTTTCGGTAGTATTATTAATATTAAAGCATATTAGAAATGGATATAATTCAAAATAAGATTAAACAGGATACACGCGATGCAAGACAGATGATTGAAGCACTACAAAATGTAAAAATTAATTGATTCATTTTTCAGTTTCTCATTAACATGTGTTTAATATTTTAAGTAGAGACACACCGCATTGGAAAAACAACGATTAGAAACAGAAGGAGATGTGGATAAAGTAAATAATGTTATAAAAGCTTTGCCTGAAATGACTCTCCATACGAGATGGAAATCCATTGTGCCTTGTGGAAGTTTGATTTATTTACCCGCAACAAATATTCATTCAGAGTTTTTATTAAACTTACAAGATTACAAAATTCTTGCTACTCCTTCACAGACAACCATTTATTTAGAAACAACTTTAAAAAGTAAATTTATTCTTTGTAATAAGTTAAAGTAGAAAATTTTCCAAAAACTCTATTTAATTAACTCATTTCAAAATATTCCATGTAATTTATTTTATAACAAATTTGCAGGTTTAAATCAACAATTAGCAGACGTGATAGAGGAGCAAAAACAGATTGAAGAAAGATTTCAAATACTGAAGGAAGTAACTTTAAGTGCCGAAGTATTTTCACAGTCAGAAGTTGGTGTCGCTTTTTGCCAAGAAGAGGGTGTAGAAATTATTGAATACGAGCCTTGTAATGTGAAACCTGAAACTAAATCTAGAACTGCTCGGTGTACAAATAGTGATGAAAGACAAGAATATATTGTCAATAAATTAAAAGAAATGCATTTATCTGAAAACAATGACAAATAAATTTTTTATAGCTTATTTTATATTTACTTTTGCCTCACTTAATTATTTATACTGAAAAAGAAATAAAAACTTATAATACCAATATGAATTATGCAAATTAAAGCGGTGGCAACGATTTGCAAATGCGCTATATTAATTGTTTTCTTACATAGAGTTAAAATTTTGGGTATTATATTATGTAAGGTATAATACATTTGGTCAAGAAAAACTTTTTAGCCTGGCAGTTTGGGACTAAAATATTTATATAATTACACTTGGGTTTAATAATAATTATATAGTTTTTAATATTTTGCTACATGTTAACTCTATTTTGTCTTGTGTGTTTATTTAGGGAAACATCTGCTAGATTCTGGTTGGTAACCCTAAGACACGTCGCCTGCACATTTTGACAATTTAATAAAATCGACAGAGTGTGCGCAAAATTGCGTTATCCCAAAAAGAGATATTTTCTGGTCGCCATATTTGTGGCGAGAGTTTTTCTGAATATTTCCGACAAAGCTTGTCGTCGGGTGACGATTTTGGGAGTTATCTGCTCCCCACAGTTTGCCTTTCGCGTTTATTCAACCTCTCCATCAACAAGAACAGTGCATAATAAATAGTAACGTAGATACTTTCTTTATTCTGTTCATAATAAATATGGCTTTTTAAAATGTCGTCCAATTCCTGTGCCGTTGCTCCTCGTGGAGGTATAGCCTTCTCCGAAGCACCTGTCGTAGCTTCTAAAACTGGAAGAGATGGAAAGAAAGGGGGGTCGTTCAAATCAAGCTTCTTGCGCTTCCAAGCAGCTTCCAATTGATAAAAAGAATCAGGGTAAGTTTCCAGACTTTTCTGACAACCTTAGAAAGGCAATTTTTGCAAGAGGTCTTTTCCACATTTGATTATTCCTTCATTGAAATAATATGTTTTAATTTTAACATTTTATTCTATTTCTAGCTATAATAACGTACTTAGATTATCTTGGGTCAAGGTTGTTGATAATTAACCATCACATGAAAATATTTGATACAAATTATATTTTGCGATTTATTATTATTTATTTAGAATTGCATTCTCACAAGCGGGCGATTGTTACTTTGATGTCCATCATAAATTCAACACATACTAGAATGCAATGTAACATATTTTTTATATTAAATTATAAAGCATTGAGAGCTACATAAGGTTACATAAGGAAAAGTAAAAAAAAGATAAAATAACATTATAGGTATTAAAGAGAAAAGAAAATGTGTGATTTTATGAATTTGTATGGTCAGATCATAATCTCGGAGTTCTACACTAATGTTTTAAATATATTTATATTATAAAAGCAAATGTTTTAAATATACACTAATGTTTTAAATATATTTATATTATAAAAGCAAATTTTGAGTTTTAACGTATACAAAATTTTTTGAGTGCAGTTTAAGGATAAAACTAACAAATACTCTATAAATATATTTTTCTAAATAAATAAATGGAAAATAAAATTTCTTGTGTTTAAAAAAAAACTTTTTTTAGATGTTGCGACTAGCAAACAGTGGCTCCGTTCTGGACGGCACCGTGAGTCGTTTAATGGTAGTTGTGGCCTTTCAAAAGCAGATCCTTCTCGAAAACCGACCCCCCAACGTAATAAAGGTTTCGATAAGCGACCAAAAGCTCGAGGTACAGGCCTTGGCGTTTCCCAAACATGCAATAATGGGTAACTATTATCTGTATTACTAAAATATCAATTATTGTATATCAAGGAACAAGCCGTATTATACATTAGTAACTTGATAGTATACATAATATTATCAAAGTTTTATTTTTAGTAAGTCAAAAGTTAACATTTACATAATCCTAAATACTATATGAAACAGCACATTTCAAACCAGACATTAACCACAATATCACTTAGCAATAAATTCAGACACCAGAAACCATTTGGAAATACTTTCCTCATTCATCAGTTTTGAAATGACTAGATGATTATTTTTTTATACATACTGTCATTTATTCACATTATTAAGCGTATTTTAATTCCCAGTTAATTTATGAGTGAAAAGATTGCGGCCAATTGCTATTCCTAACGTTGCTTTGCATTATATGTTTGTTGATGTTATACATTTTTATTTAGTACGAACACGTTGGAAAGAAACGAGACGCCCGCGCTAGATCTGGAACCGGAACCCGAATTGGGTTCCGTATTTCTGCCGGGTAGCAAGAAACAAAATCTCAACCATTTGTTGAACTTTCATTATACTGGATATCACGATAGTCGTGACAGCGCATCACATGCTGGCAACGCGACACAAGGACGAGGTCATGGAAAAAATGCTTTTGGTTATGTGAAACATCATCAAAAGTATAATAAAGAGCATTTTATACAAGCGAAGTTAGTATATATTTTATCTGAATAAATTAGACATTGTTAAAACTGATTTCTTATCAGCAACGCTTATCAGCTATGTGCTCAAATAAAAGTAATTACGATTCAAAGAAGCATGTCTCTGAACGATGTGACTCGAAGTATGGTACAAATCAAAGGTATAAAAAGGGTCCCAGTTTTAAATACCAGAAGAAAGCAGAAGTCATTAAGCCCAAGTCGGAAAATTGTATGATTTCAGTGAAAGTAAAATGTTGCATGGCTAAACCTACGTCTTAAAGTTCTTGACTCACAATATTTCACTTGATTCGGTGGAGAAGTTTTTCCACAGTCAGAAACGATAAGTGGTAGCGAAAAATTTGCGTCTAAATGTCTTGAATGGGAAGTTTTTTGCCAGTGTATCAACAGAAGCCTCCTCAGAAGCCTACGGAAATTGTATTAAAAAATATTTAATTCCGTTTATTTAAAACAATACGGGTTTAATATTAATTTGGTCATCTTTAACAAAATAAAGATGTTTTTCGTTTAAAAAAAATACATTTGAAACAAAATGTTCTTAAAATTTGTTAACTTATTTACATTAGTTCCTAAAACAAGAACATGTTTTACTTTAATGTTCTGTTTTATTTGCTAATGCGCTATATAAAATTTGTATTACATTGAGTTAAAACTTTGGGGATTATAATACATTTGCTCGAAAAGTTTTGAGTAGTCTGGAAGTTTGAGACTAAAATATTTATATAATTACACTTTTGCATTTAATAATAATATAGCTTTTAATATGTTAGTTTAACAAATAAAAAAAAAGTAATACTGGGGGATTTTGCTAGATGTTAACTCTAATTTGTCTTGTGTGTTTATTCAGCAAAACAGATACCAGATACTAACGCAAATCCTTTCATTATACAGATGAAAATGAGACTTTAAAATTTCTTTATCGCATGGTAACTTTAATCTTAAAAGGTTTCTTTTTGGTAAAGATACCAAGATGTTTAACCAAAATAAAACAAACTGGATGTTTTTTGTTTTATAAAAAACAATTGTATTTGAAAAAATGATCTTAAAATTTGTTAACTTGTTTACATTAGTTCCTAAAATAAGAACATGTTTTTCATGTTCTAATGTTTTATTCATTTTACTTCTTATATTGTTCGACGTGTCATTTTTTGTTTTGTTCTCACGCGTTTTTGAATCTGTGTTTATATGTTTATTTTAATATGAAAAGTGGTTTTTTCCTAAAATTTTGTTTTGAGCTGGCAAAGGTTTTTATATTATTCTATTACAATTATTGACATTATAGACATACGAGGGTGGTTTGACGGGAATCTAGCCTAAGCAAGAAAACGCACGATTTTTGTTTTTTATCATTTATTTTTCAACATAGTCCCTTTTTAAGGCAATACACTTTTCAAGATGACTTTCCAACTTCTTCATCCTTTCCGATGCTCGAGCTCTTCAAAATAGTGGGAAGTTTCGGTCATAACTTCATCGTTGGTTGCAAAACGGCGTCCTGCGAGTCATTTTTTTTTTAGGTTTGGGAACAGGAAGAAGTCTCAAGGTGCTAGATATGCTGAATACAGTGGGTGGTCGATCAATTCGTAGCGTAATTGGTTCAATTGTGCCTGCACGACGGCCGCTATGTGAGGGGGTGCGTTCTCATGATGGAAGAGAAGTTTTTTTGCGAGCCAAACTAGGGCTTTTTTCTTCAATTTGGCGTCGAAAGTGTACTGTTATAGTTTTACTCTGCCAAATAATCAATAAGAATAATGCTTTTCGCCAAAAGACAGTTGCCATCACCTTACCGACCGGTTGGGTTGTCTTTGCCTTCTTCGGTGAGCCTTCGCCGCTTTTTCTTCACTGCGTTGACTGTTCCTTTGTCTTTGACATGTAGTAAGGGACCCACGTTTCATTTATAGTGACGTATCAACTAAAAATATTTCGGATCATATTTTATCTTCGCCAACGGCTTCTCCGAATTCGTCACACGTGTGCGTTTTTGGTCGATAGTCAGTAAGCGCGGCACCCATCGCGCGGATATCTTTTTTTATATCCAAATGTTTGTGTATGATGATCTACACGTTCAGTTGATATGTTTGCAGCTCACGGATTTTGATTCGACGGTTTTCCATAATCATACGTTGACGATTGTTGACGATTTCTGTACTTGGGGGCCTTGGATGGTCATCATCAAAAACGCTCGTATGACTACGAACAAATTCAGCTTCCCAAAATTTAACCGTTGCTAGCGACGGTGCAGACTCGTCATAAACAGCATCCAGTTCGGCTTTGATATCAAACTGATATCAAACGGCTGTAGAAATCAAACTAATTGTTCTTTTTGCTTCAAATTTTGACATGTCATGTGTTGGACGGCAGATCTCAAACCAATATGGAGTTCGTTCTCACGTAACGCCATCTATCGAAAGCAAGATTTATGTCAAACCACTCTCGTATTATTAGTTTATAAAGTATGTGTTATTTTCAATTAAATACATTTTAAATAAAATTACACATTTCCCATAAATTACCGATAAAAGGGTTAGCTTGATTTAAATCAAATTATTTAAAAAAAAAATCATTCAATTTTTTCAAATTTGAAGAATTCGAGTGCCCTTTTTCCGTCATAGAATTTAGCACTCTGATTCACAAATGTTGTAATATTAGCAACATTTTTTCTAGGATTTACATTTGAGCTTAATTGAATAGTCTTACTTGAATCTAACGTTGATGAAATCGGATGAGGAATTGAGTTATCTTTTGAACAATCAGCGGTTGAAATCGGTTGTGTACTTTACACTAGAATGAAAAGAAAACATTGTAAAATTTCATTAATTAAATCCACTTTAATGTAATGAGGTCAGCATTCTACTATTTTTACATTCCACGTGGTTTAATTGTGTCACTCAGATTGAAAGTAATTATTAACTCTATTATGATTATCTTTTACATTACTTTAATATCAAAAACTGCTTAAAATTCGGGAGTAAAAATAATTTTCATGTACATAACAAATAATAATGTCAAATCAAAATGTACGAAATTGTTTCCTTCTTCTTTGAACATTTTTCATAATGTTCTTTTAATCTCTGCACTAGTTCTTGAATTTCTTTTTGCAAACAGCTCTACTGCCAGACTTCCCTCTACTTTCACTAGAAATCTCGTCGTAATAGTTCCAAATTAAATATTTTTTCTTTCTCTAACTCCTTTTCCCTTTAATGTCTCATGAATTTCACTTATTTTCAACAATATAACCTCAAAATTACATCAACAAAATGTACACTTATTTTGCTTAACGCACGTTTCACACTATGTAGAACGCATTTGAAATGAACCTATGCCTTATATAGTCCATATCGTTTGCTTGGAATAAACTTGTTCGAAAAAGAAAAGTTATTGCAGGAAAATTCTTGAATTTGCTAGATACATGATACAGAGCCAAATATGTTACAGATAAAATGCCACATCCTTATCCGTATGAAATATAATTATTCTGTCGGTGCATATTTTAAGTTTTTATTATAGAATTTTTGAATAAAAATTTAAACAAATCTATTCAAATTAAAAAAATAGATTTTTTATATCTAATTTTTTCCAACCCTGCCGATAAAGCTCTTAATTTTTAAATTACCAGTAGTTTTACAACTTTAAAATGTATATTATCAAATATTTCCTTATTTACAGTTGTCAATTTATTGTAAATTCACTTGGCGATTACAAGCAATATATGAACAATCCCGATGCTCTCGTTGATTGGGATCTAATAGAGCAAGTAGTAAGTTATTTATGTCTATGTTTTAAATCATTTCAACATTAATAATAAATTACTTTGAACTTAAATATGTGCACAAAATGTTGAAATTACTTTCTCATTGTATTAAAAGTTGCATCAACTCTTAAATGATATATTTTGATAGGTTTATTAAGATAAAGATAATCAAAATCTTTTCCTATAGTTTACACCATTTCTTAAATTTATTACCTCTAGATAAATTACGTTTTAAATAAATAAATAAATGAACCTTTATTGAAGTAAATATGGTCATAAGTACAAAATAATATAATTCAAAATGAATACAAAATAACTTAATTTATTACATAATTCTTCTAAACCTAAAATTAATTCTTCTAAACTTCAACTTTGGAGAAGAAAAGGCTATTTTTCTTTCTCTTTCTTCTTCCATACTATCCTCATTCTCTCCATAGCTCCCTTCGCCTTTTTTGTGACCTACACCTTCTACATGACCTCTTCTGCTCCAATAAAAAAAACCTAAGTATTTATACTATTTTACCCTTTCCACCTCCAGTCTCCTTATTTTAAATACATCCTTTCTACTGCCTCTCCCTCCTTTCTTACACACCGTCACTTTAGTCTTTTCTACATGCAGTTCCAACCCCCTTCTGTTCATATATCTCCTCACTCTCATTCTTCTCTTCCCTATCACTCGTCATACATACTATATCATCCGCGTAGGTAAGAGACCATACCTTCATGCTACCTATCTTTGGCCTATCTACCTGCCCCATCTCCAACACCTCTTCCAAATCAGACAAATATATATTAAACAAACATGCACTTTGTGGGCATCCCTGCCCTTACCATGTTGGTCTCAAACCATTCCGATGTCCTGTCAGACACTCTCGCTCTTTCGTATTCATCATACAATCTCTTATCATTCTTATCAATTGTCCCGATATCCCTACACATTTCATTCTCTCTCATAGTTTTATTCTTTCTACTCATATCACATGCTGGCTTACGGTCTACAAATAGTTTCCGTCTTCGTGCTATTTCTCTATTCATTACATAATTTATCGTTAGTATACTACCTTTCGTCCCTCTACCTTTAATAAATACGTTCTTAGTTT
>WYDF02107722.1:0-10466 GCA_009867245.2 Adranes taylori
GAATGTCATCTCCCGTCTTTCATAATGACTATTATATTCACTGGCCTGAAGTTGAAGTATAGATATGTGTGTATGTAACTGAGTACTTAAATGTTCTTATAAAAATCGGCAATATCAATATCACAGTACCTGAAGGGTAAATCTATTTATTATATTGCTAATATCAATATAATAAAATTACATTAATCAAAACGTAATTAGTTTGTTTTGCAATTGACTAATTAACCCTGATTACACAGCTGTTTCCTCAATTAATAACAAATGAAATTTATGTAATTTTATAATCAAATATAGTATAAAATCCAATCTTAGTAAATGATATTCAGTTTCCTGTCATTTCAAAATTATTTCTTCTCCTGTACATGCTGGGTACCTCTATACGCAGCATGAAACGGACAGGCAATAATTGTACAAACAAGCAAGGACCTAAACTTATTGTAAAATTTTGCGTGAGGGGCTGACTAAATGATGATAAACAAAAGGACTAATTACTGCTTCACTATCTAATTCCATGAAATGCACTTGATGTTTACATTACGGCCGTGATTCACAGGAACCGCCACTGCGATATGAAGTCATAGCTCTATGCAAATAGACGTCTAGGTTGGCCCGAATTTCAGCCTGACAAGCGACCAAGGTGCAAGTGGCGAAAAAATCTCCAAATCCACAAAAAATCACAGGCTCGATAGCATACCCATCAGTCGAGAGTTGAATGACCATACTATAGCTGAATTAGACTTTGGTAATGACTCCAAACAGTCCCATTTAAAACACTCAAAATGGTGAACTTAGACCTGACGCAATTAAAGCAACAAAATTGAACTTACCGAATAAACCGAATAGTTGTTCGAGTTCCCCAAATGAATTTTTAATCCCACATATCTCACAACTTTTTACGGTGCCCGCAGCGGTCAGTTTAGTACTTTTTAAATTGTCACCTGCTAGCTAAACTTATAATATAAAGAGAATATGATCTGAATTGTTTATAATGAGTCAGTTTAGTACTTTTTAAAATGTCACCTGCTGTCTGATCTTATAATATAAAGAGAATATGATCTGAATTGTTTATAATGATTTACCTTTACATTATTCTGACCATTGCGCGCAATTGCCCTCCCCCCCATTTCTGAAACTACGTGGTGTGTTAAGAAGACATTACGACAGTTTAAGTCACTAATTATATAATCAGCCATAATTAGGCTTTATGTTCTTAAAAACGACGAACCAAGAAGAACCACAGGTCTGCCCCTCCGTTCTAGCCACATACCACTAACAAATTTCGGAACGCCTATTTCTTCATAACAACTATAAATTTACAGATCTGATATCCGCTATAAATCGACAAATAAATTAACAATTACGAGAGTGGATATAACAATCGCTGTTAAAAACTCATAAACCCTGACGAAACAGTACCACGCTTAATTTTAAATCACGATTTGCAACTCTAAAGAAAATGAGTCATAGGTGACTTTCGCAGTAGTACTCGCTAATTGCACTATTTTTTTTAATTGCGTACTATTTGCTTAAAGAATCAGACACTTGATTATACTGCGACTAGTGTAGATTTCTGCAATCCTATATTCTCTTGCCCCTATATGACTAGTGTAGATTTCTGCAATCCTATATTCATTCATAACTTCACAACAGACAGTCATCTGATTTGACGCACGAAAATAAACAATATAGCCGCAACAAACATCAAAGACAGTCTAGTAGATTAACTAAATAGCTCAATTAATTAATGGTTTGCACCGTAACTCATGAGATGCTGGGTACTATTCTCATTTCAGCGTAATTTCCGTAACAAGATAAATAACTGTAAACAAAACAATTTTTGTATTAGACGGCAAGTTCGCAATCTGCCTATTTTAGGTATCAAACAATGTTTTGATCACATCGTAGCCTAGGCTATATTACTGAAAATTTCCCATTACTGTTACACACTAGGAAATGAGCTAAATTGAAATATATTCCTCAATGACAATAACAAGTAACTTTCACATTATAGCTATTATTTATCAATGACAATAACACAAGCAAATCCCCTATATATTCTCTATTATTTCTCAACATTAATAATATATGTAATATTTCTTAATTCGTACAATAGTATGCACCTGTCTTCTTATTTCAACATACTCTGAACAGAGATGTTCAGAGTATGTTGAAATAAGACACAACGCATCATTATCAAAAATTCTTAAAAATTGCATCATATTTCTTAAAAATTGGCGGGTGTGAGTAAAATGTTAACAAACGTGCGTGCAGATAAATGTGGATTAGGTGGTAAAAGAGTGCGAAACAATGAGAAAGGTATACAATGTGAAAGTGTGTGTAAAAAATGATATCATAAAAACAGTTTAAAAAATGGATGATGCAAAATATAAAATAACAAGAGAGACAAAAAAGCACATAACCTGGATCTGTCCCTTATGTGAAGATAGCAAACAAATTGAAAATAAATGTAACCAATGTTGTCAATATGCTCAAAAAATGGATGTAATATACTAATGGAATACATTAAGTCACTGGATATTTTATTAACAATCAAAATTGAATTAAACAGACTAAACGAAATCGAACAAAAATCCCTTAACAAATATCAAAAAGTAGAATACATAATCCAAGAAAATAAAGCCATCAACACCGAAGTACAAGCATTCGAAGAAGGAAGCAATAATACAGCATCAAATACAGAAAAACATATCATTAACGAAATAACCCAAGCTATAGGGAGCATAAAGGATCTCAAGCAAGAATAACTAAGGTAGCAAGAAAGATTGAGTCACCTAATAAGATAAGATGTGAAATATCAAAAATGCAAGTGTTCATGAAAGAAATTCAGGAAACAAATGCAACTATCATAGCAAGTATGGGAGAGTTAAATTGAAATAAAGAAAATACAAGAGACGAAACTAAATACTTCTTTTAAAAATACCACAAAGGCACAAAAACCAAACAGCGAAGAAACTTCGATGAACGAAAACAATACAAACATCAGGTACAGTCAAGCTGTGAAAAATGATATGAAAAAATGACATTCACCATAAATGCAAAAGAAAATGTGGAATCTAAGAAAGCCATACAGGCCACGATAGTAGATTGCATAAATATTACTGAAATAGAATTTATTGCAAAATTAGTTAAAAAACCGAACGATTGTTAAGAAGCCCATGGAAGAATTCTACTACACTATGAAACAAAGAAAAGTGATAAGGAAGAAATGGAGATAAATTTGAAATGAAACAGAGAAAACAATGCCACAAATAAAAATTCATAATATGGATTGATGTCTAGTATAACAACGAAGGGCAGAAACAACGACAGTAATGACATTATAAAGATAATAAAAAAGGAATACACTAATAACAAGTATTTTAATATTATTATTGAAACAAACCCAGAACTTTACTTTAGTTTTGGAATTAGATAAATATAAATGTGAAGAATGTATCTACATACAACCGTGCTACAGATGCAGTGGATATAATCATATAGCAAAACAGTGCGGGGACAAATATAACTACTTGGGTACTGTAGTGAAAAACATGAAACGTATGAACGCGTAAACCGAAAGCCATATTGCAAAAATTTGTGGACATGATCGCCATCCGATCTTTCATATACTGGAAGTCCTTGGCTGTATTACATTTTTAATAAAAGGTCCCTTAGCCTCCATAGGACCCGAGATGTTTTGGGCAATAAAATTTTTGTTCAACGTCTAATTACTCCCAGGATTACGTGTGCGATTTCTTTAAACTCGCTTAATCCTTTAAGTATTGAAGGATATTTCGATGAAAGAAATAAAAAAAAAAGTTGTGCGAAACTTTTCGAGAAAATGGACCGCAAAATTTTCAATAAAAAACAGCCTGTATATATGTTAAATTGTGATTTTAGAAAACGATATTTTAAATAAAATCATAGCCTTTTCTCCAAACTCTATATTTGTTGACTCATATAGGCTTTGATGCTAATTGCGCAGACTTTAAAGTCGATATCATTAGCCTTCGTCATAAATACATATATGTTTCTTTCAACTCAACAAATTTAGGATAAATATTTTTGAAAAATTTTGATGATTTGCTTCATATTTTTAGAAGAAAAATGGTCCCACCGAAGAAAATTATTAACGCCCGCTTTTCATTTCAATATGTTAAAAGCTTTCATTGAAGTTTTTAATAAGTATGCCGATGACTTTATTAAAGAATTGGAAAGTGAAGTTGAGAAGGAAGTTTCTATAGAAGGTCATCTGAGTAGATGTTTTCTACACATGATAATGAGTATACTCCATTTCATTTTATGTTTAAATAATTTAAGTATAATTAGTTTATTTATTTACTAATAACAGAAACATCCATGGGTTACCACATAGAAGATAAAACGTCGGAAACTGAATATAGAAACGCCATACATAAGTAATGTGAAGCTGATTTTATTTATATGTACGTAATACATTAGGTATATGATAGATAATCATGAAGACTTTCGATTCCGACGTTTACATTGAAAAGTCCCAATACGTAGCACATTTTGGGCTTGAGCCCAAAGAAGTGGTTTTTAAAGGACGTCTGTGTGTGCATGAGATGGACCGCGATTCATCAACCTACTGGATCGATCAAAACAAAAACTGTTGAACCCACAATTTTTGCGCGGTAAAAAACTTTTTATTTTTTAAATCTGCCTCCATTTCCAAGATGGCAGAAATACAGTGTTTCTAATTTTCCCAAAAATTCTATTACTGCTCTAAGCCGCTGAAAATTTACGGGCATGTAGTACTTGCATAATAAATTTAACAAAATTAGTCCGATTGTGGCACCTTCAATATAATACAACG
Organism: Adranes taylori; assembly: GCA_009867245.2. Lineage (NCBI taxonomy): Eukaryota > Metazoa > Arthropoda > Insecta > Coleoptera > Staphylinidae > Adranes > Adranes taylori. The sequence goes on from WYDF02107722.1 coordinate 4,838, forward strand.
TTGCCATAATTAAAATACTTTTGGCTATATCTCAGAAACTATTAAAGATCGGATATTGAATAAGTTGTTTTGCCTACTTCAAGTTAGCTTTCTAGATTTTATTTGATACACTTTTTTCTAAAATAAACATTTAATCTGTATACAGAGTGTTCTCTTGTGGTTAATTTCTGGAAAACTGTGAATGTACCTTTCTCAATTTTTTGAATCGAAAAAGCGTTCAACGATATAATGATAAAGCACGTTTAAAAAATTCGGACGCTTATAAATCGCCCTTGGAAAAAATGCACTACCTTAAATATCCCGGTTCCTATACCAGCTGCAAAAATAAAACTTGTAGAACTTATATATCACTAGAAGATCTTTGCTCCAACAGTTTCAATTATAACATCACTGAGCCGCTTTAGGAGGAAAAAAAAAGTTTTATAAATTTTTAGTAACATTCTGTATATTGTGACTGAATTTGACAGCCCTCGTATTTTCTTTAAAATGATATCAACATATGCGGGAACGTCGGGTAATATCGGGCTGTTAAGTCAAATGTGGATTTCAAAAGCAGTACAATTCTCATGGACTCATCCATTACATCGTCAACTCTGTATTTAGTACTCTTCAAATCGCACATGATGTAGTTAATTACTTCATGTTTTCCCCTTTTTCTTTAAATTCAAGTTTTTTCTTGACATTTTTGATAGAAGATTTCTTCATTTTATGCATAAAATATTGGTCTCACTTCTTTCTCCCCTACTTTGTCTCGACACAAATCGCGTGCTGGAACTGTTGCGTAGTGATGGTGAAATATCTTCCAATAGTTGTTGATATCTAGGGGAATAGCAAGGGTCGCCCACAATAGGTGAGTTCAGAGAACATAATGAAGCGTCGGGTGGCAGTTGAGAGACAGGACATAGTTGACTAAGTGTTGGCGCTAGATGGAGGAATCGCAGGAGCGGGGCGATCAGAGCATTATGTGTGGTTGAAGTATTAGAATCATCGGATTAGTCATTCGTAATTAATGAAGGGGTGAAATCATTAAAAACATTGCGGTTTAAGGAAAGATACTTGAACATTGAAAACCTGACTGGGCTCCATCCTACAAATTTTTGAAAAAGTTGTGTTAACTAATTTAGCCATGTCCTTCGAGCTGATATTAATATTTGGGTACCGCCCCATCTACAGTGAGCACGCTTCGTGATAAGAGTTTTTGAATGTCTTCATCACAGTTCTGTAGAGCGGTTGTAGTTCATGTGAAGTGTTGAGAGGCATGCTCAGCATATGTGGAAGTGATATACTTTTGCAAATGTGATCACTCTGAAGTCCTTGTAGCTTGCGTGTCCATCCAGTATGAGTAAAACAGGGTGTATTTTACAGAAGTTTACTCGTTCTACAATCAAATTTGTAGCTATTTCAGGAAACCTTTCTCGAATTGTTGACTTGGCTATTCGCAAGCTGATATCAGAGCGTCTTTTCACAAAATCGTAATAAAACCCCTTTATTGCCATAATTTTTATTTTATTAAATCGTTGAAGTTTTCTAAAATCTTCTCGTTTTTCTACTCGTTTTTACTTACTGGTTTGTGACATGGACGCTAACATTCTAAATAATACAAAAAGAAAAACGCAACAAAAGGAAATGCGGTGAGATGTATCATAGGAATTGCGTTCAGAGATTTTCATAGACCTGAATGGATATACAGTAGAACAGAAGTACATTGATGTTATAGAAAATATTTCAAAATGGCAATAAACAAGATCAAAATGACAATAAACAGGTTACGTTATTCGTCGCAACGATGAAACATGATCTACTACCATACAAGAATTCACTTGTGAAAATAAGATTATAACTATCTGAGAACCTTATTGGTAAACAAGAGAAAATTCTAATGAATGTAAAATGGAAGTAAAAGGTTTGGAGTGGGAAGGGGCGATTTGGAGCATACTAAAAGGATGATTATGACAGTATATTTGAATAACGAATATGGAATATAAGAGAAGAATAAGTGAAGTGATTGAAAAGGAGAGGCAGAATATAGATTTGATAACAGTGATGGTAGATTGGAATGTAAGGATAGCCGAGGTGAGTGAATTTAACATTGGAGTAGATGGGAACTGTATAGAGAAAACATCTAGGAATAAAGTAATAAATGAATGAAATTGATAAAGTAACTGGAATACTAAAGAAACAATTAAGAGAGAAAGAAAGACAAAATGAAGAAAAAGGTAAGATTTATGAGGTAAATAAAATATATAACAAGAAATGGGAAGTGGAAAAGAACAAAGATAAGGAAATGCTGCATATGATAAGAAAAAGGAAAAGTTATAGAAAGAATATAGAATGGCTAAAGATAGATGGGGGAAGAAGGGAAGAAACGTATGGAAAGCAGAAAACGGAAGAACACGAAAGTGGGGATGTATTTGAGAAGTGGAAATGATATAACCTTGAGGGATTGGGCGAAACAGTGTAGAAAGGGTTTGGGTAGGAAAGTGGGCAAGGAGGAGATGAAGAAAGAAATGGTGAAATTTAGAATTACGGTGGATGACAGAGATGATATAACAGCAGAAGAGCTAACAGAGGAAATATGTAATACAGAAGAGGGCAGTGCAACTCGACCGTATGGTAAACTTGTAGATATGTGGAATAATTTGGATGAGAAGGGAATAGAGGTAGTGACAATGAGATTCAATACAGTATGGAAGGGAAAGCAAAGGATTCCTGAGGAATGGCAGAAAAGCATAATTGTGCCGGTTTATAAGAGAAGGGATAGATAAGATGCAGAGAATTGTAGAGGGGCGTCCATAATGGATGGCATTTATAGAAGCTTGCCAGAATAATAAATAAAAGATTAGTACTTAGAAAAGAATGAGAGAAAAGTGTTGTCTAGCTCTCATACTGGATTTATTAAAAGAATGGGTACTATGGACAACATAGTAACCTTGAATTACATTATAAATCAAGAAGCGACTAAAGGCAATAAGCTACACTTACTATTGATAGACTTATGTAAAGTCAGCGTTTGACAGGTTTGTGAGTTGAAAATTGAGGATAAGGACGAAAGAGGTAATACAAGGGTCATGCAAGACTTTCTGCTGTTCTTAATTGAATGGCCTCACAAACTCTTTTTTTTTCCAATATTGGCTTCAACTCTACTTCATTTCCAGCAGAAAAATGTTGATTTGGGCCCTGAAAAATGTTTATTTGCTTCTCTTAATGTGCCGTTTTGTAATCGAACTTGTTCAATCATCTTTTTCATATCCTCTTCCAGCTAAAGTTGACTTTCCCAATGAGACAAACAATATTGTTGTTATAATTTGACTTTATACACAAAATTATTGTTCGATATAATCCTCCTGTAGCATGTCCGATATAACCAGACTAAACCAGTTCGGTAGTTTGTTTGTCAAACATCTACTATCCAAGTCTCATCAGAATTAAAGCGTAGAAGATTAACAAAGGGATTGCTCTTTGTTATCAATACACTTATGTAAATTTACATATGTTTAAGTAAAATACTACACTCCGTAACGCAACTGGTGCTAATGTTGGTCATAAAAGTACAAATATCACTTGTCAGATTTAACCGGCTGCTCGGTATTACTCAACTTTCCCCTACTGATGAAAGATCCCCTAATATTGGAAATATGTATCTGCCATGGCCTGGCTTTTCTAAGCTATTTGTATACTCCTGTCATCAACAGGTATTTTCGAATTGAACTAACTCATCAAGTTTTAGTTTTTTATAGATCTAAAAAATAGTTTAGAAAAACAGTTTTAACACTGAAATTAAATTTTAAGAGGCTAAAATTATATATACATATACCTTTCTTTTTGCATATAATCGATTGAATGCTCTGTTTTCAATAGAACTTATTAAATTTTTTGCCACGTATTAAATTTAAAAAGCTTCTTGGTATATCTCAACAACCATGAAAGATAAAAAATAGACTTTGTTGTATAGTATGCTGCAATCTTTTTCGATTTTATTTTCAAACACTTTTCTCGAAAATCTAAATTTAACATGTATATACACACACAAATTTTGCAACTTACTTTCTTAAAAAGTATACTACTTTGTATTTCCTGTATCGAGAGATCATTTAATGGTTATTTGATTGAAGTGGTTTAAAGGCAACGTCCGATTAAAGTTGAGAGTAATTTGACCTTGAAATTGTATTGTACTATCCTTAATATCTCGGGTCCTATGACAGATGAAAATATAAAATTTAGAAAGCTTATATAACTTTAAAAGACCGTTATTTCGATTGCCGAATCCACTGACTTGATTTTGAGAATTAAACAATCTTTCAGAAACGTGTACCTTTTTGCGCATTATAATAGTATTCGTAATTCTCTTTAAAACAGTAATAAACATGACGGGTCTAGCTTTAGTAGCTTTAACAGAAGCGAGTATTTTACATTTTATGAGCACTATAAGCTGATACTCTTATAAAATAAGTAAATCTTATTGTCAATGTCGAGTCCGGATTTTAATTTTGGTACGAACTCAAACTGATCGAACAGTAAATGGATTCAAATATTTCTATTCTACTTTTAATTATGAAATTAATGGAGGGATGAACCCTCCATTAATTGATAGATTGATAGCTATGCATTCGTGTGCTAATGAGTTATTTGAAAGTTAAGGTGATTGGACATTAAATTAGATTATAAAATACGACGTTCAATATAAATGAACCAACCTTGACTGTATGCAGTATGTAGTAATACTTCTCAAGTCCAGTATATGTAAGACTTGGTGGCGGACCCGTCTACAAATTTTAATACAACCTTTAAGTACTGTAATTTATAATTTTTTTCAGATATGGGCAAATTGTAATACAGCATGTTATGAAGCCGTGGTTATATTTCAGAGTTACATACCTCCTAACAAAGATGTATTATCAAAAATTATTTTTGGTCAATTATTTGACATCATTCACGAAGAATATAATTCAAGCACGCGAAAAGAATTTTGATGAATGTATTTTTAATCAAGCCGAAGACGAAGACCAATTTGGCAAAAAAAGAAAGAAATTAGCAATGTTGGATATTCTGTTACTCGCAAAGAAACGAAATGAGATCGATTTGGAAGGTATTCGAGAAGAAGTCGATACATTTACTTTCGAGGTTATGAAACTGCTAATATCTGTGTAAAAAGTATAATGTTTTTTGTTTTTAATTTTAGGGCCACGATACGATAACCAGAAATATTACGTTCAGTTTTATGTTGCTAGCGTGTAATAAAGATGTTCAGGTAATATATTTCGAAACCTCCTACGTTTTCTAACTTTCAGTACTCATGGGAATAATTTCAATAAGTCAGAATTTTAAATTTTTTTGGAGCAGGTTTTGAGCTGTTTAAATCGTTCAAACTAATTTCCAATATTCTCAAGTAATGTGAATTTAGATAGTGCGTAAGTGGCACAAAACAAGACTATAGCAGAACTGGAATTCGAGAACTCAAGTATAGAGCACCAATGTACAGTATTTCCCCGAAAATAAGGTCTAATCAAAAAATAAGTCCTAGCATGATCTTCAGAGTACTTCTTTCAACCGGACGGGCGCCTTATTACCGAATGACCATGTGCAGACGCAACACATATGCACATTTGAAACAAACGGACGTGGTTGCAAA
>WYDF02107733.1:0-10465 GCA_009867245.2 Adranes taylori
TTTTTATAATAATTTTGGCCAAATTATTTTTAAAAAGCTTTAATATACAATAATTTAGGACAAATTATTGTAATTAAGATTTAGTAAAATCGAGGCAGGATGGACACGTGTTTCTGGCATAGTGGTGTAGCCTTTATCAATTATTTCCAACTATAGGCGCAATGTATCATTGCATCTAATTGTGAATCCGCTACTTAACAAGCACGCTATATATGCCTCTGTAACCAAATCAATATAATTTTCTTCTTGAACGCAAAGTGTATGTAAATTAGCGTATATTAAGATGTTAAATTTCTATTTATTCACTGTATACTGCATTTGACAGATTGCATTGCCAGAAACCACAATGCCAGAAATACGTGTCCACCCTGTCCCAATTTTTAAACTAATTATTATAATTTCAGTATCATTTACAAGTTTCGATAAACACAAGAGATGTAAGAACACTGAAAGTGAACAATGGGACAATACTACCTTGGGAGATTAGTGGCAGTGGTAGATGTCAGACCTAGAATCCGAAAGGTAAATGGGACCTTCATCCGGCTATATCCACCTTGAAGGACAAGAGAGATTTTCACAACGACCAAACTCCGAATATTTAGAACCAATGTGAAAGCAGTACTATTATATGGTTGTGTGACTTGGAAGATCACCTCCAAAATCACCAGCAGCTTGCAGGTCTTCCTGATTAGATGCCAAATGTGATATCTAACGAAGATCTTTGGAATCAAACAAGAGAGGAATCCATCTCCATTCAAATCAAGAGAAGAAAATGGAGGTGGATTGTTCATATCCTCCAAAAAGAAAACCAGGATGCTATGTATGGCGAGACAAGTTTTATTCTGGAATCCGCAGGGAAAAAGGAAACGTGGAAGACCAAAGACATCAATGAGAAGGACTATGGATAAAGAGGCAAGGAAGGACGGAATGTCTTTTGCAGAGCTGAAGGTCCTCGCTAAAGATAGAGAAACGGCGCTGGAGAAACTTCATCGATGCCTTACGCTCTGGATAAAAGCAAAAGGATTTAATTAAGTAAGTTGATGCAAATTTGATGTTCAGTTTAAACACAAGAAGATGCGTTTTAGGCTCTACATTAGTGATAAAGAAATATTAACTCAAGGCAACAAACAAATAAAAAACAATCTACTTTAGATTCCTTGTTGTATAAGAAAGAATACCTTCATTTGGCAATTTAAAAAAAGTTATTGTAAAAAAAAATAATACTCACTTCCTGGAGAAGGAATGGCTATTTCCCTTACCTCTTACTGAACTCCACACAAATCATACATTCATCCCTTCACTTTCACATCCTCTCCCCCTTAACCCCATTCCTTATTATACCTCCCCCATCTTCATAAACTTCTCCCAAATCCATTATCCACCAAACTCACCCCGCATCTTTTATTCTTACACCTCTTCCCTAAATTTATTACTTGCCTAACATCATTTTATATTCCTTACACATTTCACCCAAACACTCACTCTTCTTTATCCCTTACCATTTCCATATTCTCCATTACCTATCCCCTACTTGTTTATACTTCTATCCCTTCTTTTTTCTATTTTACCTTCTTTTACTTATTTCAAACATAATTCTTTTCATTATATCTATATCCTTCTCCTCCTTTCGCAAACTTACTCTCGAGTTGAAAGAGGAATAGAGAGAGATGGAAGAGTTAATGAGAGTGTAAGCATAGAAGAGGACAATACTTCGGAGCAAGACCTGAAAAGGAAAAGACGGACGGAAGATCAGTCAAAACCTTGAAAGTTTGAAACAGAGGTATGCATGGAAGATGTATTGAAGGAGATAAGAAGTTTAAGGGAGGAGGTGAGAGAAGGAAGAAAGAACAATGAGGAATGGAAGGCAAGCATTGAGGAATGGAAAAAGGAAAGCAAGGAACAAAATGGGAAATTTCATGTTAAAAAAAAGGAGGATAGATGAGAGAATAAAACAATTGGAAGGAAACTAAACTTAGTGCTGATTGGGCCAAGTAGATAACCTGAAGTGCATTTGGAATGAGATAATGAAAATAGTAAATAGTACTATGGAGTTTATAGAAATTTTCAAAAGAATGGGAGAAGGGATGAAAATGGTAGAAAGAACAGAATAATACTAATTGAGTTATGGCGCTATAATTAATCCCCCAGAATTAAAATTGCAATTTGATGAATAAAACATACCCCTATTGAAGAATTAGAATGTTAGTGATTAAAAATACATTAGGATGTGAATTAATGAATAAATGTGTGCATTATGGTTATAGATAATAGCAATTTTATCTGAACACAGTGATGGATTCATGAATGTATACATGTATAATAAATACCTGTAGATATTATTGTTTAAATAATGTGTAGTATATGTGCGCATACATGAATTTTGTCAGACTGGCTGTTCGTCGATTTGAATGTGATGCCATCCTTTAGACGTTGAGTCAAGTTGGTTCAACAACGGCCAATGCCATCATGTAGGTACTCAGCTGGTGATGGTGATTAAGATACTAGGTGGCGCAAAAATCATTACCCTATCAGAAGATGGGTCTCATTTTTTGTAAATGGCGTCTCACGCCATCGGGTGTTTGACATTTGTTAAACAAACAGAAGCAGAATACACGTAGACAAACCATTGGATTGCTACACTCCTCAAGAACGCGGAATAATTGTGACAATATTTTTGTCAAAAAATCATTCGGTGATTTTTTCTCAGCGTAAATTTCGTCGTCGATTTGCTGGTCGTCTGGCACCAACTGGGCAAATACTGCGGCGTTTAGCCACTCAACTCAAGGTGACTGGGCCAACACAGGACAGATGCAGACGTGGCTGGCGCCCGGAGCAGTCATTCGGTCCAGTATACCGCTGCAGTGACTGTAGATGTCAAAGAGGAGCCTCAAACATCAACCAGACGACGGACCACCCAATTGGGCATCAGTACATGCTCCTTACAGCGAATTTTGCTGAAAGATTTGAAGATGTTCCCATACAAAGTCCAAACAGTGCATCAGGCCGCCAATCCGGTGTAAATAGCAGCCAAGTCCATCTAAATCTCGACCGCGATGAGAATGATTTTCCATTGCAAATTATCATGAACGACGAGACGCATTTCCACCTATGCGGATACGTGAATAAGCAACATAATCGCTTCTGGGGCACTGAAAATCCTCATGGAATGCACGATGAGCCATTACAACCTCTCAAAGTCAGTGTTTGTTGCGGGGTTTTGCGGAGGAAAGGTGATTGGTCCATATTATTTCGAGGACGAGACCGGCAACACTGTTACTGTGACCGGTGATCGCAACAGACCATCAACGACTTCATCATCAACATCAACGACTTCTTGTTGTCGAAAATTGAGTAATTGGGTTTAGAGAACATGTAGTTCCATCAGGATGGTGCCACCGCACGCACAGCACAAGCGACAGTGGACATTCATCAGCAAGCGTTTCCCGGACGCTTTTGGCGATTTGCACTTGCTCGCAAGATCGCCCGATTTGACCATTACAGACTTCTTTCTTTGGGATTGTTTTCGACCTCCTGTGTCTTTACAAACAAGCTACAGAACTTGGCGGCCCTCAAGGAGAACATCCGACTAGAAGTGGAGAATTTATCGGCAGCAGTTTTGGCAAAAGTCATGGAACATGTTCCGAATGTGCATGTGAATACAGGAAAGTAAACTGTAAAAGACTAGAAGAAATGAAGCCTACAATATACAATGAGGCACAGTCAACCTTACAGTAAGAGCAGCAAACGAGAAGTCATAGGAAGAAATTTGGAAGTTTATGGAACAGACCTCACAGGAAAACCAGAAGCTCGTATACAAGATCCTAAAAACCATACGGAAAGGGAAAGACTGTCCCTTGAAATTCGTTAGAGGTAAAGATGGAAAGCTGCTTACACATGAAGGCAAAGTCATGGAGAGATGGCGACAATATTTCCAGGAGCTTCTAGAATGTGGACAAGAGCAAAACAATGTCAATAATGAAAATCAGAACCTAGAAGAACTGAATGATGACGATACAGGCATAACAGCTGCAGAAATGAGCATGCTAGTAAGAAGATTAAGCTCGGAAAAGCTCCCGAATTCGATGAGATCTCACCAGAAATCGTAAAATTCATGGTAGCAAATGGAGAGAGTTTATTGCTGCGAGTTCTGCAACTGGGGTGGCATCTAAAAGATCCCAAGGGATTGGGAACTTTCTATCAGAACTACAATGTTCAAGAAAGGCGAGAATAGAAAGTGCGCTAATCACCGAGGAATATCGTTGCTCAGTGTGCCGGGGAAAGTTTTCTCGCGGATTCTGGAGTTGCATCTTAGAGCACAGGTATACCACCAGCTGGAGGAAGCAAAATGCGGGTTTAGAAGTGAACGCAGCACTCATGGTCTAATCTTTGCAAAGATCAAATCAGCGAGAAGGTCCTCGAACATGATGGAGAGGCTCATGTTTGCTACCTAGACCTGGAAAAGGCTTTCGATAGGGTCCCATGGTGAGTGTTACAAAAAAATCGCAGAGATACATTCTGTCACCTTACCTGTTCATCATACTCATGGACGACATCATCAAGAGCTGTAAGGATAAAGTCAGAAGTTTTCATATGGGGAACTGGAGAATGAAACCCCGTGAAGAACGCAATACAACCTAAAGATCTGGGATGACAAGACGGGACATGTTGAGGAATGAGACCATGCGGAACGAAAAATTCCTCAGTGGGAGAATAGAAGAAATGCAACTTCGATGGTTGGGCCACGTAGCAAGAATAGTTCAGGAGGCCCGCTATGAAGGCAAGAAACCGAGGGTACGACCGAGACTCAAGTGGGAGGAGAATCTGCAGGTTGCCATGCGCAAGTGAGGAACAGCCTGGTTCCGGGTCAGGACCCAGGAAGGTCTTATTTAGTATAATCTCTCGTGGCGTCAATTTTTCTAACACCAGCATCCTTATCAAGCATCCTATATGTTTGATATTTCTTTCAGTGCCTTAACTCCCGTCCGCTACGTCATGATGCTTACAAATCCTCATTTTCAAAGGATCTTAAACTTCTTTTTCGTAATACATTTGTTGACGCAATATGACATCGACCCCTCCCTAAGCAGAATAAGATAATTGCCCACTTTTAGATATGAATCGTTCACCAGGGAGGACAATACCCTCCACATTCTACATGTGTACTTTTCACAGAGTCTAATTTTGATCCAGTACAGGGTCCTAGTATGGATGCAGAATGCTCTTGGCCAACTTAGTGCAACGTCTTATTGTGTAGAGGAGCTATTAAAACAGATCCATAGGTATCTATCTATATGCATAAGCATTGAATTGTATGAGTGAGCCTAAGCGATGGGTATATAGAATTTGTTTGTATGTACGACCCACTGACCTAGTCTCCTAGTTCCTGTTTCTTTTTTATTTCTTCAATACAGTCACATGGTATCAGCTATGATTGGCTGTGTTGTATCTCTTGTGTTTATATTAAATCAACATACATTTATTTTATTGAGTATGATACGATGCATGTACTCTATCCATAAATATACTTTAAATCTTTGTTCTTAAATACTACCATAATTCATCTCTACATTGTAAGTTATTGTATTTGTCCACTAGTAGGAAATGAACAGATCAACGTATCAAATTCTTTTTGTAGCATTAGGATCAAGTGTGAAATACTTAATGCGAGGGATGTCATATAGAGGGCGCAAGTAACAAAACATGTGGTTCCGAAATGAACCTCAACATTATATTGACACGTGTTGAAAATTTCGTCAAAATACAACTAATGGTTTAGTCACAGTGAAATTAGTAAGACGGGAGATACGAGGAGAGAGTAAGACGGGAGATCGAGAGTTCCTTGGGCATTTCTAAGACCTCAATTCAAACGATTTTACATGATGAGTTGGGCGTGAACTCGTTGGATCCCGCATCTGTTGACTGGGGAACAAATGGCGGCTCGTGTCAGTTGTGTACAGTATTACTGTATCATCAGTGGTGACGAATCTTGGATTTATTCTTATGAATCCGAGAATAAACGTAAGTCTACTGTTTGGGTGTTTGAAGATGAGTAGAACCCAACCAAAGTCATCCGTTCCTGCAGTGCGTCGAAAAAGATGATTGCAACTTTTGTATCAAAATCTGGACATGTGGCTACAATTCCTTTACAAAATCGAATGAAGCTGATTGCTACACAACCGTTTGATTGGCAGATATCATTTCTGAATTGCGAAAAAACAACCCATTATAATGCTTCGGATTATAATGCGACAAATATTTGAGTTTTTGGAGCAACAAAACATCGAATTGCTTGATTATCCTCCGTACTGTCCTGTCTTAAGTCAGAACGATTTTTTTCCGCAATTTCCCGCCATCAAGAATGCACTGCATATGGTCAACGATTTCAATCACCTGAAGATTCAGTCAATGCCTTACAAATCACCATTTCGAGCATACCCATTAAAGAGTGGAATAAGCGCTTTAACAATTGATTTGAGCGGATGCAAAAGTGCATGGATAATGGTAGCAAGTATTTTGAAGAACACTAAAGTGCTGAAATTTAAACTATTGCTTTTTGTTAAAGCTATATGCAAAATTAAAGACCTCCCTCCTATACTCTCAGTTACTGTGTTAATCTGGAGTACGAAACCTAGACGCCTTGGAAAACTGAATGAACGTCGACTGATCAACGTACTTACTGATCAAGAGAACAAGTGGTTTATTGGAGGGGGAGAAAAGAAGGATGTACAATACAATTGAGAATGGGAAATAAAATGCAAAAGGAATTTGGATGAAAGAACTGCAGAGGAGGTGAAGAAGGTAATAATGAATAAATAGGATGCTTTTGATGAATCGGATTGCCTCAATGAAGGTGAATTAACAGCGTTAGTGACGTAACAGCGAAGAACAGCTGCCTGTGTGACATGTGCAGGCGAACATCTAACCGCAAATTGCAACAAGGCTAAGGAGGCAGCTGCCAAGTGCGCGAATTGTAAAAAAGAGCACCCTCCGAGGTACAGGAATGTGGAAAGCAATGGAGTCATCACCCTATCAGAACATGGGTCTCATTTTTGTAAATGGCGTCTTATGCCATCGGGAATTTTACATTTGTGAAACAAACAGAAGCAGAATACACGTAGACAAAACAATGGATCGCTACACTCCTCAAGAACGTGGAATAATTCTGACAATATTTTTGACTCGGTAATTTTTTCTCAGCGTAAATTTCGTCGTCGATTAGCCGGTCGTTTGGCACCAACTGGGCAAACACGCACGGTGTTTAGCCACTCGACTCAAGGTGACTGAGCCAACACGGGACAGATGCAGACGTAGCTGGCCCCCAGAGCAGCCATTCGGTCCAGTATATCGCTGCAGTGGCTGTAGATGTCTAAGAGGAGCCTCAAATATCAACCAGACGACGGACCACACAATTGGGCATCAGTAGATGCTCCTTACAGCGAATTTTGCTGAAAGACTTGAAGAGGTTCCCATACAAAGTCCAAACAGTGCATCAGACCGCCAATCGGGTGTAAATATCTTAGCCAAGTCGTCCTAAATCTCGATCGCGATGTGAATGATTTTTCATTGAAAATTATCATGAACGACGAGACGCATTTCCACCTATGCGGATACGTGAATAAGCAACATAATTGCTTCTGGGGCACTGAAAATTCTCATGGAATGCATGATGAGCCATTACAACCTCTCAAAGTCACTGTTTGGTGCGGAGTTTACGGAGGAAAGGTGATTAGAAATTGGATGAAAGATGGCAGGGTGCATGAGGATATAACTGCAGAGGAAGTGAAGAAGGTAATAATGAATAAATAGGATGCTTTTGATGAATCGGATTGCCTCAATGAATATGAATTAACAGCGTTAGTGAAGTAACAGCGAAGAACAGCTGCCTTTATGGAATGTGCAGGCGAACACCTAACCGCAAATTGCAAACAAGGCTAAGGAGGCATCAACCAAGTGCGCGAATTGTAAAAAAGAGCACCCTCCGAGGTACAGGGATGTGGAATAGCAATGGAGCTACAATACAAAAAAAGATAATGCTAAAACCAAGAAAATCATTTCTCAACCAAGACAAAATATTGTTAACACAATAAAGTCTGGGATATCATATGGCCAGAGCATGAAGCAAAAATCAGCAGAGTCATCACCTGGCCTGTCGACATCTGGATCATCGGTGACTTAGCTTATACAGAATAAGATCTGCTTATACATGATGAAGATCCCAGGAATACTGGTACTATGTCAAATATCAGAAAGACATACGTATCGCAATTTGGAATGCCAACGGCACCCAAAACAAAAAGCTTGACCTTGAAGTCTTCCTAAATGCCCTGTCTACCTAATCTCAGAGACCCACATGGCAAATCAATCTTATCTTAAACTAAAACGATACAAAATATATCACACCAGCCACCCGGAGAACCAGGCCAGTGGTGGTAGTGCAATCATCATAAGAGAAACTATCAACACTTCGAAGAATGTCATATGCGAAGGGAATATATACAACTAACAGTGGTTGAAAGTAAGTCAATGAAATAAAAACTGAAAGTTGGAGCAGTTTACTGCCGCCAAGACATAAAATGAACAAAGAAGAATATTTAACTTAGGAAAAAGAGTCATTGTTGGTGGGGGTTTCAAGTCTCTAGACATGTAGATTGGGGTTCCAGGTTAACCACAACCAAAGGTTGAGAATTAAGGACAGCAATCCAAGAGATGAAATGCAATCACCACTCAACAGGAAAGCCGACCTGGTGCCCTACTGATACTAATAAAATCCATGGCTTACTAGACTTTTTTTATCACCAGAAAAGTATCCTCCAACTTATAGAAGTTGAAGAGAATTTGAGATGAGTTCCGTCCATTCAGCGGTCATATTAACGCTAAGTAACAGGATAATAAAAAGGGCAGGCAGAGCCACTCTTACTAATAAAACTATTGACTGGGAAAGCTTTCGGATTGATCTTTAGAACAACATTAACCTAAGCATCAGCAGTCTTATCCAAGCAGCGGCATATAACAACACCAGCTGAGATCAGAGAACTTGTAAAGGAAAAACCAAGAGTTAGAAGAAAATGGCAGGAATCGACGGATCCCTTCGACAAAACCATACTTAATAACAAGACTCGGCAGCTCAGAAAGGAAATCCAAAATCTTAAAGAAGAATCTGTAAGCTCCTATCTACAAGAATTATCAGCATATGTAGAGACTGATTATTCACTCTGGAAGCCAACTAAGAAGAGCAAGAAACTTGTAATTTCTATTCCTCGGTGGGCTATGGACCAGAGGCAATAAGCAAAAAGGGAAGCTGCTTGCCGAACACCTCGCTGAGATATTTACTTCCAACCTAGAGCAAACAAAACAAGATAAGACTAATGTTGAAAATCAGAGAACTGAAATTATAAAATCTGTTTCCCCAAAAGAAGTAGCAGATGAGATAAAAACTAACTTGAATCCAGAAAAAGCTCCAGGATTCTATTTAGTCACAGGAGAGATCCTAAAGCATTTGCCAAGTAAAGGTATTCATGTTAACCCATCTGTTAGATCACGCATCTTTTAGTTTGCAACATGTTGGAAAGTTGCAGAGGTGATCATGTTGCCAAAGCGAAGAAAACAACCTAATGATGTGGAATCGTACAGACCGATCTCATTGCTGCCAATAATTTCAAAACTTTTTAAGAAACTTTTGCTTAAAGGACTGAGACTAATAATAGAAAGTAATAACCTAATCCCAAGCTATCAATTTGGATTCAGGCAAAAGCATTC
Source organism: Adranes taylori (assembly GCA_009867245.2). Lineage (NCBI taxonomy): Eukaryota > Metazoa > Arthropoda > Insecta > Coleoptera > Staphylinidae > Adranes > Adranes taylori. Next base: position 9,757 of record WYDF02107733.1, read on the forward strand.
AACAATAGACCAAGTACACAGAATAACTCTCGGAATCTGGTCGGTGGTCTGCTCCTAGATGTTGCCCAAGAAAAGCTGCTCCAAGATGTTGCCCAAGTCTTCGACAAAGTATGGCACGAAGGTTTCATATATAAACTATACAAAATACTCTCAAATTTGTATGTAAACATAATAACATCTTACATCTCGGAGAGATTCTTCAAAATTAAGCAAGAAGATAAATATTCGGATCTAACGGAGATAAAAGCGGGAGTGCCTCAAGGCTAGGACCTATCCTTTATCAGTTATATCCCAGAACTAGAGGGAACTATAGTAGCTATGTATGCGGATGGCACCGCAATACTAGCAGTAGAAAAAGATGAGGAGTTATCCACTGGGAAACTACTAACAGCCAGCAATGCAATACTTGACTGGACTAAACAATGGAGGATAAAGTTGAACGAGCTGAAACCCATCCATATCAACTTTGCAAATAAAATATTAAAAGACTCACCGTCTCTGGCCATAAATGGCACCCATTGTGCCATATGAAAACAAAGCCAAGTAGACAGCAATATTGGCTAATTGGAAGAAACTCCAAAGTTTCTTCCAGTTGGTTTCAATCTCCAACAAATTATTGATGTATAATTAGAAAGGCTCTCAAAAATCGTCACTACACCAGAAATCTTCAGCAAAATGCATGATATGATTATGGCAAACTAGCAGAAGT
>WYDF02107744.1:0-23678 GCA_009867245.2 Adranes taylori
GAACTGCGATGAAGAAGGCAAGGGGAAACCACTTCATTATAATCCCTAGTACAAACATCATGGAAATAGACAACAAAAATTGCCATGATGATTTCCAATCTCCGACACGGAGTGGCACGTTAAGAAGAAGAAGTAGGTAATTGCGAATTTTCATTTGACTGTGCACTAGTTGTAATGCCTGACTGTAAAGATCCCTCCGGAATCTGAGAATCAATATTTTGAGGAATTGATTCATAGGGATCATTATGTGAAATTACATGTTTGGAATGAGATACGGTATCGTAATTTTGATTCAACGTTTTGGGTATGGATTCCTCAATTTTACGAATTTGATTCGCGTGGTATTTATAAATTCAATCATTAGCCAGTTTAACTAAATAATGTAAATTTCCTAAAATATCAATAATGCAACCGTAATACCATTTGTGAAGTATGATTAAGTACAGCCACTCTGTTATTTATCTCAAATTTCCTAGTTTGAAATGGTAACTGTTGACAAGGACTTTATATTTTTAAATCAGATTTAATGAGGTCTAATCGAGTTCTAATTTCTCTATTGAAAATTAGATTTGCAGGACTGACATTCGTAGTAGCATGAGCTGTTGTACGATATTGTAAGAGAAACTTTTGCAATTCCCTTTCCTGCCCATTGAAATTTATACTGAAAGCATTGAATTTTTTTAGCGATTGTTTAAAACTTTATACGTAACGTTCTGCCATTCCATTTGTGACAGGATGTTATGCAGCGGTAAAGTTATTAAATATTCCAATACTGCGTAAGAAATTTCCAAATTTGAATGATTTTAATTGAGGGCCGTTATCGCTGACAAATACTTTCGGTATTCCAAAACAACTACAAATTTTCTGGCAAAAATTTATAATAGTATTTGCATTAGTATTTGGAATTATGCGAATTTCCGGCCAGCATGTATAAGCATCAACTAAAATAAAATAGTATTTCCCGTTCATTGGACCGGCGAAATCTATATGAACGCGTTTGAACGGATAAGTAGCTTCTTCCCATGCATGAGAAACTGGATTTGCAAGATTTCTAAACCTTTGATAATCTGTACACTATCGCGTAATATTTTCAATATCGTACGTAATACAGCGTCACCAGCAATAGTTTGGAGTTAACGTTTTCATTTTAATTACGCCAAAGCGTGCCTAATGTAATTCGTCCAATACTTGTTTCCTGAGTGTGCTAGGTATAATTGTGCATTGTCCTCGCATGAGACAATCACTCTGTATAGAGAATTCGGACTGATTGATGTTAAATCTCTTTCAGAAGAAATAATCTTGCCTTGGCGTAATGCTGTAACGAGGGAGGAACTGAGTCCAACGCCGGGACCAAACGCCTGGAGTGGACAGAGAGGTTGCATCAGTAGCTAATGCGCGCCTATGAATTGAGCGAACCCGCTAAGAGAAGCTACATGAACAGGATGCAGAGTATCTGGCTGGATATGTATCCTGAAGACTCAAATATGTCCAAACAATATCTTCTGGACTACGTAGCCTATCTTAAAATGAAACACTATTAGCTATAGCGGGAAGATAATGATGAAGATGTAAATGAGCCAAACAAGATCTGCGCAGAACCGGCCACTGCATATGATGATGCTCACGGGTCCATTGAGGATTTAAAGGCAAGACAACACTACCATTTTTCTAAATTCTTGCCAAAATCAAAAGATATTACCAGGTTTAATCGCGTTTTAGAACAGAGAATCCATCCTAATTCCCACTTATGAAGCATAAATCAAATTGTGTACGAGGCCACTTTAGAATTAGTTCCGGAAGGGAAACGCCAAAGTGGCCCAAAGTAGCAGAAATTGTTTAATAAGAGCAAGAAGATGGAGGGACAAATTAAAGCAAAACGGCAGGAGACTTCAAGACTGCAAAGTGTGGTAGATTATATAACTAGTGGAAGAAAATACACTCCAAAAATTCGAAAGATCATAAAAAAGATCCGGTCTGCACACCACACACTCAATAAAGTTATTTTAGTAACTATTATTAAGTGGTTGTAAAGATGTCTCATTTCTAGTGGCTTCAGCAATTTGTTTAATTTTAACAGGGAGTTTTTCATATAAAATTGTAGAGCGTCTAGTTGACCAAACTCTAGACTTAAGTGTTGCATTCGTGTAGCAGTAAATATTGGGAAACTTTTCTTCGAATTAAAAATTTTTACCAATGCTTAATAAATTGGTAAAACTTTCGTATGCCAACTATAATTGCTTAAGCTTCTTGGCCGATTTGCGGGTATTTCCGTTGATCAAGATTTAAAGTTTGTGATGCGAACTAGATTGGCCTTTCCATAGGGTGAAGCGCTCGTAGATAATTATAAAGGTAATTGTAGGTCGTTATGTATCAAGATACGATCGAATTGAAATTCACTTTTATTGCTTCAAACGCATTGGAGCAATTTTTATCCCAATTAAATTTTACATTGTCGCGTAATAATTTGTGCAATGGGTATGAAATAGTACATACTTAATTTAGCAGATAACGCGCGTAGTAATTTACGAGACTTATAAAAGGATGAAGTTCAGTTTTATTTTCTGGTATCTTAGCATTTTGAATTGCCTTTGATTTTTAAGCAATTTTATTTATAACGTGCTTTTTTATAATGTAGCCGCAATATTCATTTTTGTTGCCGCCAGAAATTGACATTTTTGTAAGTTAACATGTATATTGAATTTTTGTCAAGGCGCGATAAATGTTCAGCATCGTTTTTACCGCATAATTTAATATCGTCAATATAAACTTTAACTTCGGGTATTCCCTTTAAAATGCCCTCTATGCATCGCTGCCAAATAGCAGGTGCAGATGAAATACCAAGCCATAAGTCTTGAACACTGATAAAGACCTTTGTGTGTATTTAACCCATTCATGGCCACATTTTAATTTTCTAAATAAAGTTAGTTTTCTGAAGGGTATTATTGCTCAAAGTCAAGGAAAAATTGTAAAAAAAATTTACCTTACCAATAAACTTTTATACAGGGATTGTAAAAAAAGTTCCATTATTGGAACATGGCCACTTGAAAGTGTAGTAATTTTGAAAAACACAAACAATATCGAACAAAGTCATTTATTCGTTTTAAAATATATAAATGTTTCTGTAGGTAATGAAAAGCTTTAAAACAGTCCAAAGGATGCATATTGAAACGACACCTACTACAACCAAAAGTAGATTATTTTTTACAAACTCGGTTTTGTGTGAGAGTTTCTGGATAATGAAACACATTGAAATTGTTAGTCGCAGCTGTAGGAACATTTCTAGTTAATACAACTCTGGACCTTGATCGACCAACAATCATCATTTGAATATAAATGTAAATAAGTCGACACAATATCTCTTATAAAATCTAAAAAGTCTAGGGCGGATTTGATCTTATCAAAATTATCATCTGTAGTTGACAATATTTGTGTTTAACTTCAATCTTTATTCTGTGTAAATTCCAAGCATTTGAGAGCGTCGCTGAAAGCAGGTGAGTAAATACAGACCAGTACTACTTGTTGTTTCGGATTTTTATTCTATTATTAGATATATACCTATCCATTAAATCTGTGCCTCCCATGTGAGTATTGTAAAAATTTATCGCATTTTGCATTTGCACAGTAATATATTTCTTGTCAGCCGCGGAATATCTTTTAGCAGAGTTTGATAGTAACACACCATAAACATTCCATGCACCCTGAACTATAGTTTTATCAATCCATTGCATCACGATTATGACTTTATCCTTTGTTTACATAGGAGCTAATAAAATGCATTTTATCTATTTTTGTTTACTTTCTGGTGCGAGGACCATATTCAGTTCGATTTTGATGAATTGGTTGCATGTAGCCATACCCAAGTTCAGTCATTTTTCTAAGAAGCAGCAAAACAGTAAAAAAGTTATCAATAAAAAGATTGTAATGAGGATCTGGAAATAATTGTTTGAGTCTGTCTGCAAAGGTGGTTACTACTGATGCTCCAAGACCAAGCTCCGAATTTTTCCCCGTTAAAAAATTTTCCTTATCTAATCTATTAAATATACATCCAGCGATTTTATTTTTCAAACACTTATATTTATATTATTATCATTTTCTGTTGGTATTCTGTTAGGATTATTTTCTGTTAAGGCCAGAATTATTTTCTGTCATTCATAGATAGTCGAATTCAAAAGGTATTGGCAGTCTCCCGTTGGAAAAAATTACCTGAAAAGGAAGTGAATCAAGAAGTGAGTCTGCTTATGAAAAGGACTTATGAATTATGGTTACAATTAGAAGAAAGCTTCGAAGCTGCCAATATGATATCAAATATGGTATTGGCAAATATTTTATCGTAGGCAAATAAGGTATCGGGAGATATTATGGGGAAGTGAATTCATGGGGAGGAGAATTTATGGGGAGGTGAATTCTTTGGGAGGTGAATTCATGGAGAGGTGAATTCATGGAGGATGTGAATTAACGAGGAGGAGAATTCATGAGGAGGTGAATTCAAGAGGAGGTGAATTCATGGGGAGATGAATTCATGGGGGTCATGGGGAGTTGAATTAATGGAGAGGTGAATTTATGGGGAGATGAATTCATGGGGGTCATGGGGAGGTGAATTCATGGAGCGGTGAATTCATGGGGAGGTGAAGTCATGGGGAGGTGAAGTCATGGGGACGTAATTCATGTTAGGTAAATCTGAGGTTAGGTTCAGTCTGGCGTGCGAAGCCGAATAATCAGACAGCGGAGCGAAGCTGTCAGTCATCGTAGGCAAACACGGGCACCGAGGGATTCATGGCGAGGTGATTTCATTGGCCCCCAAATTCACCGACAAAAGAACTTTTATGTCATTTACAGATTGGTGAAACGAACTATTTGCAATATTTTTTTAGCATATTTTATTGACTGATTTCTAACATACTCGAAAATGTAGCTATCCCAAAAACTTTCAAAGAGATCGTCAGGATTATTCAGATTTATGTCTTCTGTTGGTGTTGAAGTAACATTAGACATCGCAGGGCTTGTAAGTTCCCCGTTATTCCATTTTTCTATTGTTATCTTCTTCCTTTTTCCTTGAGTAATTCTTTCAACTTCGATTTCACTACAATCGCTTTCTGTACACTGTACTTTTCTTTTCTTTAGCCTATTTCTATTTCCGCTTGGAGTGGCCTGCCCATTTTTTTTCTTGCCCAATTTTTTGCTATTATTAGATTCCGCTTCTTCAGAGAATTCCATTTTCTGACTCATCATCACTTGTGTCATATACACGATTGCCATGCATTTGTAAAGATGCCTCAACTGGAGCACAGAGTATTTTTGACGAAAACTTATTTGCAAAGTCAACCTCATCTTTGTTATAGGGTACATCTGAGTCATATGCGGGGGTGTAATGTAAATGTCGGCTGCATCAAAGTTTTCTTCATTAATTTTGTCCAATAAAATATTAAGACTATCAAACACATATCGCTTTTTGTTCCCATAAAACGTTTTTGTACCCATTTTACCTATAAATAAAAATTCCAATTTACTACACTTAAAACGCCAAGTTCCAAAATCGGAACATTCCCAAAAACGGAGGTCCATATACATCCAAAACCTAACTATTTAAAATAACTGTACCTTTCTAGAGATCAGAATTGAACGTTAGCAACATAGAAGAAGTAATAATTTACTAAATTCGTACACGCAATAACGTAGTGTTTATAACAAACAACAATTACCTTGCCTGTTTGTGTATGGTCACTAATAATTCGGTGACAACAAACATGCAGAACGCAGATAAAAATGTAGACGCATCAACTAAACAGCTGGAAACTATTGAAGGATAGTTCAAACATTGAAGCGCTACCTCTTAACCGGGGGCTAAATTAGACATTGTTCCATTTTTGGAATATGGCCATGAATGGGTTAATGTAAGTAATTTGCGATCTTCTGATCGCACACTCAAATGCAGAAATGGTTGACACTCAAATGCAGAAACTTTTCGCCTCTCGCTAATGAGGCTAACAATTCATTTAAAGTAGACAAATGACGCTGATCTATGCATTAATGTAAATTTCGTTTTGCATTTGGAAGTGTATTATCCGAATCGATGTTTTTTAAGTAGAAGATGAGTATCTTCTGAAAACTTGCTGTCGTAAATATATGAAATTAAAACTCTTCAATTGTATGCTTAGGTGCTATTGCTTAAGTGAAATTTCTATTGTTAATTTCAATTTCTAATGCTTAGGTGAAATGTTTAGCATAGCTAAAAATTTATAGAATTAAGTGAAGACAGATACTAATAGGTTAGAAAAACATTTCCCACTGAAGCGTAGACCACTCGGCGTCAAATTTTAGTGCTTCAACAAGTACTCAGTATTTCGACAGCAAAGCAAAAAAATGCTGGATTCACAGAGACTGACACAGAGACTGACACTAAACCTCATTCAGCAATATGGTAGAATGAAAAAAAAAATGAAAGCTATTGAAAAAGTTTGAGCGTTGTAAGGGCTATATTTTACATTTGTTGGCTAGATGATAACAGTTTTTTAATAACCTTGACTTCAATTAGCATTTTATTTAATTAAATTTAAAGTGACATATATTGGAGTAACTTAAAAGTGGAATAGCGGGTTGTATATAATGGAACTCCCAGCATAATGGCTAAGAAAAATGTCTGGAGTTTTTAATACTCTCTGAGTCATATATAGTGAATCTATATTTAGAGTTATAATAGTAAATTAATTATTCACGCGAAAACTGAGTTAGCAATTTTTTATTAATTGGACCTTACATCAATGCACATGTATTTATTGCCATAATGACATACTTCTATAAATTGCAAGCTAATTTTTACCTTTGAACATAATCGGTGTCAATATACATTATTAATTATTTTTAATTACATCAAGTTGTTTATTAAAACATGTGTAATATCTTTATTTGTGTTTTTGATTCGAGGAATTTTTATTAAATTGGTCTAAGAGGATATTTTTATTTATGGGATCTTGACAATTTAATTTAAATTATTACAATCCATACGGTATGAAATATGAAAATATATAAACTTCAACACTTTTGGAGAGTTTTGGAGCCTTCTCAATAGAAAACTGCTACGGAATATCATGGATTTCCCCGGAAGAAGCTCTTCGTTTTTCTTCTGAAAATAGATTGGCTAGCTTATCTCTATTGGCTGTGAAGTTGGTTGAATAACCTCATGCCAGTATTCCTCTATTGAGTACTATTTCAACTGGTAAACGGCATAATGAGGATGTCACGTTAGCGGGTGTTGTCTATTTGCTGGTTTGTGGAAGTCTATTTGCTTCTTGTTCTGTAGCTCTACTTTAGTGTATGAACTTCTGTGATTTGACGGTAAATGTATTATATATCTTATATATCTTAAAGGGTGTCTTACAGTGAAATTCGCTGAAAACTCCTTCGTAACGCGCGCTTTTGCATCTTGAGAACACTTTCAAAATGGGCTCATTCTCCCCAAACCTCGATGGCGTAAATCGTTCTGGACTGATACAAGGCATAGTGTACAGTTATTGCTGTCTTGGCGTTAACAATCTGGGAAATTCTTCTGATGACACACTGTTTTGTGTAGCTTCCTGCATACCTGCTTAATGTGTAGTTTCCATATCATTCCTACATCTAATGTTACACTTAAAAGTGTACCTTCAGCTAGTGTTATGCTATGGTTGTTGCCCGAAAAAGTAGACGTAACTCTCAACAAGTTCAAAATTATCAACTTAATTTTAGAGAATAAATTGCGCGCAATATCGTCTACTTCATTCATTTCAGCAATCAGATTTGTCCACTACTCCCAGTGACGTGCCATTAGAATAAAAAACAGTGTGGGCATTTACTTGCATTCGCCCTTGCAATACCGACAATTTAGCAGTAACAACATCACAGGTTCTTACTTCCCACTATAACATAGTCTGCGCAATTCAACACAAAAAACATGCCGTTTGCACGCAACGACACCTTAGAGTAATGACGGAGCAGCTCTTAGATTTTCTGCAAATTATTCAGAGCTCAAAATCCAGTAATTCACAGTATTAATTCTACATCTTACGAGTATCACGAGTAATATTTGTACGATTATAAATTACTATTAGCTACAGCTCAACAACTATTACTCCACCAGCACCAAAGAATGTAATCTAGCGCCATCTATAGCGTAAAACTTGCACTACGAATCTTACATATTTAGCGAAAGGTTCTACTCTATATGGGCCATGAGAACACAAGCATGTCACATTTGACAATTTGCGCAATTATCTGTTGACAAATAAACAAACAAAAATATGTGTTTATATAACTGTAGCTGAGATTACAACTGATCGATAATCGAAATCATTTAGAGGGTCTGTGTTATAGACCCTCTGGTATAAAACCATATGTATATTTCTCTCATAATATATTTTTACGTTTGTTGCTAATCCATCTGATCATGGATTGATGTCATGACAGCGATTTTGATCTTTAGGAAAATATCCAGTATTATCATCTTGAGGCCGCGGCTTAAATTTTGATTGAGTATGATGCATTTTGAAAATTCTAATTGGATTATCTTATGGCCGAATGTTACTAAGACTATGTAGAGTTACCAAAAACTTTCCACTAATTTTTTACCACATATAGCAATTTGAATGGTGTTCACAGACTGCTGACTTAGATCAAATCGACTTATTAAATTCGAATTTTGATGGGTGCCTAGACATTAGAATTGCTGTTGACTGTCATGAATCTGTATTCAATTAAAATTTAACATTCAGTACAAAGTACCAAGAAATTATTAAAAGAGGCAACATGTTCTTGTGGTAACAGAACCGTTCCGTGGTAACAATACAAAACTGTTTGAACTAACGGAATCGTACGCCGTACTGTTTTCTCTACAATGTAAATTGAAGTGTTGACGGAAAATTCCATCGTTGTTGTTTGTTTGTAATCTAAACTTCTGGTCTTGCACTTTTTAAATTGTTTAGCTGGGACCAAAGTAATGTACCATGAATATGGCACGAACGGTTCTTATCAGTAGCATTCATTTTTTAATTATTTATAATATCTGAATTATCTGTGCTTGCAACATAAAGTTTTTTCAATTTGTTAACGGTATAATATAGTATTTTTCATACGCATTTTGTCTATTGGACATATGATTTTGTTTAATTTAGTATATATAAGAATTTGTGTATTATATGATTTTATTAGGAACCCGCTATTTTTGAAACAAAGCACTCTATTCCATTTTCTTATATATTTAGTATATATCTCTCAAGAGACAGTTATTTAACTTTTGTGTTTATCTGTCTATTATATGATTGAACTGGAGTCTCTCTCGTACTTGTTTAAAGGGAGCTAGAATTTAGCCGCCCTTGTTCCATACAAATTTCCTATCTATATTATATTTCTGGTTTGTCGCTGGCTTAAAGTAGTTTATATTAAGGTAAAATATTTTCTTTATCAAATCATACTTATTGTCTATACTTATAGCTGTAAACATAATGCCTATATCAAAAATTATTGCATCATTGCTCGTGTATATTTTCTCATGTAAACGGGTAGTAAAAGTTCTGATGTCTGCTTTCGGCAACGGAAAAGTAATATCAGTTAAAGGAAAGTTATATTTACTTTCACTTTCTAAACGTTTTTGAAAATACTTGAAAACATTTTCACATCACTTCTCCCAACTAGCCAATTTTCATATTTGACATCAACAAACAGACTTTTATTGTCGTTCAATTCACTTATCTCCGTATGACTTATGTTTTGGAGGAAATATTACAAAGTAATCGCCATCTTCTCTGAAGTGACCAATTAGATAGTTAGAAATTTAACCTCGGACAGTAAGTACGACAATCATCCAACTTGCATTCGCCCTTCCAACAAGGAAAATATAACAATAGCACCAAAATTACTGGATTCTACTTCCCAGGATAACATAGTCTAGTGAATTCAAATCCGCAAAGTATGTCGTCTACACATAGCGACATCTTACAGGAAAAACTGAACAGTTCCATGATGTTCTGCAAGTTATCAAAGCTCAAAATCCAGTTATTCATTATACTCAGCCTATTCCAACAAGCGCCCTACATTTTTCAGTAGCACGAGTATTACTTTCACAATTACAAATTTCTATTATCAGCCTTACTTGACTAAATAACAATCTTCATAACAAAGAGTTATTACTCAATCAGCACCAAGGGATGTAACCTAGTGTCATCTATAGCGTAAAACTTACACTACAAATTTTTCACAGATAGCGAAAAGTTCCGTTCTATTCTGGCCGTGAAACCAAAACCTATGAGCGCCACAGTTGATAAATTGGACACCTATCATATGTTGACATATAAACAAACAAAAATATGTATTTATGTAACTGCAGCTGAGATTCCTCTGAAATAATAAAAAATATGCGGATTAGATGGCCACAGAGCGCAAGTGGGTGAAAATATTTGCAAAAACGTAATTTCTGCTACAGGTAGCTTTCACTTGTGTACTAAATAAAAGTAAATGAACCTTTTTAGCTTATGGAATATTCTCAAGCAAGCCGAATCCAAAATCGATACTACGTTCATAATTTCAATTCTTCTTGGTGGAACCTAATGCTAAAAGGTTCATCTGAGCATTCAGAGCATTCATTTGAGCGTTCAGATTTGTGAGGTACCTGTCCGCTGCTCACAACAATGTGTCATCAGAATTAAAGACAGTGTGGTCATTTATATGACAGAGGATATCGCTGTTATTTATCATGTATAGTAGGGGTTAAAATATCGAAGTTTCGAGCCAACTTCAATTAATTCAAATTGCCTTAACTTTGTCCCTATCGTAACTATTCGTGTTCGGTTGGTATGATCTGATGAGTATGATTTGATTTCGCCTGATACTATAGTGCTCCTGCTTCTTTAATAGTATCTTACGCGACATGCAGTCGAAGGCCTTAGTCAAATAACACAACTCAAGTTCACATGTCTTTTTTTGTGTTCTAGGGTTGTTAAAGATTATAACTGAACTGATAGCGTGTACCATACACATATTTCTTCTAAAAGCATATGCGGTTGAATTATTTCTTTAATACCCTCTAATATTGGTGTTTAATATTAAGTTATTAGTTTTCTATAATTAATATATTGATCATGTATTTTGTGTCAAATATATAAACAATATGTGTGTTTTCAAGACGTAATGATTAAGTGTGTTTATAATAAAAAGTAATCAACGACATATGTGGACGTTTTTACATGAAGTGAATGTACGACCTAATTCAATGCCAATATGCTGAGCTTCCATCTACCTATGTAGAGTATATTATTTTTAAGCACATTTTATGTTGAACGTCATATTCAATATCAGATTCAATATCTAAGATCTAGATTATAAAATACACCATGTACAAATTGTATATTACTTATATTTAAGAGTTATTTATTTTATAAGTAAAAACTAGTTTATTTTTAAATTCTAAATTAAATTCATATATTCTACTAGATGTACTCCTGCCTGTTAAGACGTTAAGTTCTTTAGCAGTGGTCGGTTTCATAAAGAGTGATTTTCCATTGACATTTATCTTGTCTACTGTATTGGCTTTTCGAATTTTCGGTGAGTGTGCAATAAATCTCGTTCCATGGTGCTAAAATGATGATTCCATTCTTAAGCAGACGTAATTCCCTTTGGGCGTAATTTGTTGTTTATGCCTGCCTCCTTGTTGATTATTTTTCTTAAATGCTTTTGTTTGTTGCTGACAGATTCTAATTCCTCTTGTAAATACAACTTCCGTTCTCTTCTTAAAAAAGCAACATACTACTTTGTATAATTAGTACAGAAATGTGGTTCTTTCTGTAAATATCTAGCATTAAATTCATTGTTTCTTTCATTTGCCGTTGTTTAGGCTTCTTTACAGCAAACGAAAAGGCATTGTAAAAGAAAACAGAAAGCAAGTTTATAGTATGGTGTATTTTTTAAATGGGTCTTTGTTGGAATAAAGTTCGTCCCAATTTTGTGAGGCTAACAATGTTTTAAGTTCTATATGATTTTAAGTAGCATGTCTCAACTGGTAATTATTAAATTCTCTAAGATCATATTCGAAAAATCAACCGTTATGATATTCAAGATATTGCTTACGCATTTTATTTTATGGAAATTTGAATAGCTTTTGTTACCTATTGGTTTTTTAGCTATGTAAAAAAAGTTGTTTGGCTTTTTTTATAAAAATTTTGATAAATTAACTGTGTACAAAAAACGAAGAAAACCAACAATTAATCAACAAGTTTTTCTTCAAATGCAAACACGCTTTCAGATATTTTTTTTTCTTTCAGAAATCGATGGCAACGGAAAGTGATGGACGATCAAATTTATTTTCTCATAAACTGCTTGTCAAACTAGTTACCTTAGATTGAATTTTCTTATACGTATAAAATCTATATACAATTTTTCTCCATATAAAATTATATGCGCTGCTATTATCTATTCGAGATATTTACTTACTTTGAATAAAGCTTTTGTTAGGTTACAACTATACATTAAATAAATTTAGTTGTATAAGAGTTTTCAGTTGCACGATAATAATTTATAATAAAGAGTAAATCACATAAATAGACTTTTAAGACGCAAGTTCGAAGTATACAACTAGAGATTAACCATTGAAAGATTGATAGTAACGCATTGACCGCAGCTTATTTGTCTCGACTTGTATAATGAGTGCAAGAGCTGAAGTAAGAATAATCATACTTCAGTGTTAAGTGATTATATTCTAGACTTAAAATGGTGCACGTCTTTTCTGCTTTGAACAATGCACTCTTCGTAGGGTTAAAACTTGTTGAGGTTGTTACATCGGTGGATTTCTGTTTCAGTTGTGATGTACGTTGCCTGCATTAATTTTCTAGACCGCTACAGTACTAACTTATGTTAGAAGTAGAAGAAAGTGAAAATTAAATGGAATAATCCTAAATGAAACAAAGCAACGGGATTAATCTATTTGAAATTTTATTAATAATGAATTGAATTTATAAAACAAGCGTCAGCTTAATAAAAGACCTTAAACTTACATTTCGAGAGACAATCTTTTAACAATAAAACTTGGAAAATTTATCTTTCAGAAAAGACAAATAGTCAATGCACATAAAGCATTAAGTGGTGAAAAGTTCCGCTTTGGGAGATCTAGTATTTTGTATTCTGTCAACGATGGGTATGTCGTTTCCTTGGAAAGTATTACGTATTCAAATAGATCGACAACTTTTCATATGGAACCAGACAGTGTCAATATCTAAACGAGATGGTGCAAATTGGAATGAATATTAAAATCAAACATGTTGTAAACATGTCGTCTTACATGCAGTGTTTATAATAATGTACACTTCATGACACCTTATGAATATAAATAGGTTTGTTGAAGAACGGAATAAATATTACAACGGAAATGACATAGAATAGAACCGTATGGAGTATTTCTCATACGTTTTTAAGTGGAGTTAACAATTGCGTGAGCATACCAAAAGGAAATAATATAATTCGGTCTGAATTTTATACAGTTCGCGTTTTTATTGAATTTTTATTGAAATTGGAGAAAATAATTCAACAATTAGATTTAAGAATTTGTACTTAATAAAAATTGTTACTCAAATTATTTTACTTGATTTTAACATAGACAGGTATTGATGTTAAAAATGAACATTTGGCTGGAGTTATAAGAATATTTCATACAAATGGTTTTATTAGTGCTACCTTTCAAAATAGTTGCAACCATTTGAAATGGTGGTGCCACATGCCTTTTGGGAAAGACGCAAGATTTAAAATCACCGTTAGTCTAACAACGAACGTATTTTAAATCAACCGTTATACATCAAACCCATGCGCCTGCATTTAGTCAAATTGGACTTATTGCCGAAAGTATGCTGCGTTTTGAAGTGTTTGGATACTAGACAACCAGCAGGACATCACTCACATTCAAACCTTTATCGAGAACTAAAGTAGACAACATATATCACAACGAAGTGCAGAAGCGTATAACACAAATCGATCGATACACCAACCCTAATAAGTTTTAACGTAACTACCCTGTAAACAGTGTATTGCTCAAAGTAGAAACGACATGCATAACTTTGAGTCCAGTATATAACCACTTAACAGCGATGCAACATTATTCTATTAATCTACCTAGGTAGATTTGCATATCGTATTTGTTGCATACGTATCAATCATCTAATGGCTTTGTGCTGTGCACTGTATACTCAGTCATAGCCGTGATATCTGGATAATGATGAAAGTCCGCTCTTGCACTTGAATTACAAGTGGAGATGACTATTTAATTGTTCTAGCGATGCGCTCATACTCTGCTCTTGTACTCAAGTTTTCATTTGTTTCTTGCTCTTCGAGAAAATTGAATATTGGTCAATTGACAAAGGTCACAATAGCACCTGTTTTTGTTTGTTTGTTGCTCACATTAAATTGCCACCTCAAGGGTAATTCGCTCGTGATTGTAACCTGCTGCGTAAATTTCATCTACAAATTTCGTCTAGAGTTATTTTTGGGAAATTTCAAACTTTCTCCTTTTCTCCGACGCTCGAATTTGTCTATCAATACATCCCCTGCTCTTTATATTTATCTACAGCGCAAACAGCTTCGCTGTCCGATGTGTTGCGACCTTCGCCCGCTCTTCAATAACTTTTGGGAACTTTCTAACAGGGTATGCGTCTCAACTTCTGAATTCGTCTACGCACGTTTTCGCCAACTCCTGAATCCCCCAGTTCCCATATTTAGTTACGGCGCATACTGTCCGCTTCACCACGACCTGCAGCCGCTCTTGAGTCATGTTAGAAATATTTCTAACGTCTGGCGTGCAAAGCGCTCTGTCTGCCTTTTACATTCTCTCTAGCACTTTTTTTGTTGAATACTTTTTTAACATTTATGCTGTTTAAATAAACTCTGGTCCTCTAACAAATATGATTTAGCAACTACTTACCGTACCCTAATTTCTACTTTTCTACTGCTTTCATGTTGATGAAGTGTTTTCCACGTAAATTGGTTCCTCGTCTATAATGACTATAATTTTCCGGCTTTGGTACCAATTTGAAACTCGCCACCCTATGATCAGCGATATTGTTTATACATGAGCAACAATGGAGAGCGCCTCGTGGACTTCTGTATAAGTAATGACGTAGTCACCCATGCCACAATTAATCCTCATAAAGTAAGTCACAATGTACATGGGTATCACCAGATCTTAGCACTCAGAACAGGCCACATCTGGCCATCAGCAGAATGTGGAAGAATTCTATCCTGGAAGTGATATATTGCAGAGGTGCAGAGTAGGCAGTGAACACCATCTTATGACTGCATGCGTTTGCATCAGGATTGCTGCCAAGAGAAAACGTTGTGACACTCAAAGGAAGATATTAAATATTTGAAGGCAAAAAAACGAGACCAGTCCTTGGCTTTGAGAACCCAAGAAGAAAGGAATGGGTGTCGCAAGCAACTTGCGCTCATATTGAACAGAGAAAAGAAATAAAAGAGAAACTAAACAGTAGCAAGACGCACCTCCAGAAAATCGAGCTCCAGCCAGAATAGCGAACCAAGGACAAGCAGGTGAAAAGAGTGATAAGGCTGATTGAAAGAAATAGATATCAGAATTAGCCGAGAAAGCAGAGAAAGCGGCAAGGGCTGGAAATATGAAGCAACTATATGATGTCACGAGAACTCTCTCCAAGAAAAAAGTCAGCCGCAAAAGACCAGTGAAAAATATACAAGGAGATCTCCTCACCAACGATGAAGCACAACTTGCAAGGTGGTGCGAAAACTTTATGAAGATGCTCAATAGAGAATGTTAGGAAGAGGTGAAAGAAGTGAGAAAGAAGAAGAGAGAAAAAACTGAGAAAGAAGAACCTGAAGAAGAGGAAGAAATTGTACAGAATGGAGAAGGTGCAGGAAATGGAGTTAACTCAAACCCACCCTCCATCAAGGAGTTCAAGGCAGCGATCAAGCAACTGAAAAATGAAAACGCTCCTGGAGCAAATAATATTTCCCCCAGAGCTTTTGTCAACTGATCCGGACACCGGCACTGATCTTCTGTGCCCCCACCCCCCCTTTAAGAAGATTTGGAGCAAAGAAAGTTGCCCCAAGAATGGCGCAAGAGACTCTTCAACAAATTATCCAAGAAAGGGGACCCCACTAACTATCATAATTGGAGCAGAACCACCCTACTATCAATTCCAAGTAAAGTGCTCTTTCCAAGTAAAGTGCTCTAGGATGATACTCAACAAAATCAAAGCTCAAGTGGAACGACAAATGAAGAAGGAACTAGCAGAGTTTAGAAGTCATGGTTGTTGTACCGACCAAATTAACACGCTTCGTAATATTATCGAAAAGTCCAATGAATTTATCACTACCCTTAATATTCTGTTCGTAGATTTAGAAAAAGCCTTAGTATGTGGAAAACCTTGCAGCAATACGGTATACCGATAAGATAACAAAAGTAATTAAAGAAATATATAACAACTACACATGCCGTGGTATATACGAGTAGAAAATCACGGAACCATTCGCAGTGAACACGATATGCCCCAGGGATGTATTCTACCCGCAACAAACTTTCTATTTATTCTGGATGAGGTGATGAGGAAAGTCACGGGTGCAAAAAAGAAGGGCATACAGTGGAAGCTGACGGAACGAATGGAGGATCTACATTTTGCAGATGATATCTGCCTACTTTCACAGAACAATATTAATATATAGAAGAAACTCCAAGATCTCGAGTGCGAAGCCAATATTGTGTGTCTGAAAGTAAACTTCAAGATAAAGATCATGAAGATACACACGAAAGATTTAAGAGCACTGAGAGTTAACAATGAAGACATCGGAATTGTAGAAGAGTTCACGTACCTTGGGAGCATAGTCACATCATGATGGTGGTGCAGCTGCAGATGTTAGAGCAAGAATCCTAAAAGCAAATGGGACCTTCGTTCAGCTCTATCCAGTCTGGAGGACAACATAGATTGGAGGACAACCAAACTCCAAACGTTCAAAACCAATTTGACAGCATTGCTGCCATACGATTGTGAGCGTTGGAAGGTCACCTCCAATATAACCAGTAGCTTCCTGGTCTTTTTGAATAGATTCCTCCAAACCTTCTGGACAAATGTGATATCTAACGAAGATCTGTGGGAACAAACGAGAGAGGAGTCCATTTGCATTCAAATCAAGAGAAGAAAATGGAGGTGGATTGGTCATACCTCCCGAAAAATCCAGGATTCTGTGGAGAGTCAAGTTGTGTTTTGGAATCAAAAGGAAACGTGGAAGACCAACAACATAACGACATGTAGTGGGAGTGGGACTGTAGTTGAAGGGATAAATAAAGGGTCCTCGCTAAAAATAGAGTGCTCTGGAGAAACTTCGTCGAAACCCTATGGTCTGGATTATAGCAAAAGTAATTAAGTTAAGTAAGTTGTATGACTTATTCTGAGGCAATTTTTGGTCGGCTTGTATTTGGTACTTTGATACTTACGTTTTCTAATATTGTTGCAAGTAATCGCTGTTTCATTTTGTTTGCATCCGAAAGGCTGGCATATCTCCTCTGGCAGTTTTTTGGAACTGTTGGACTTTATAGATCCTTGTAAGAAATTCTCAGCTGCTTATCACAACAATCAGTGGGTCCGCCATCTAGTTGCAACAAATTTCAAAAGCTGTATCTCTGCTGCTTCTTAACTTGCTCGAACTGGATCTTCTTACTAACTTCTTATGGCTTTATTTCCGAGTCCGACTTTATTTTCTAGGAGTAGTCCTTCTGTCTCATTATTTGATTCATTAAAATCATAGATTTATATGGCGAACATCTGATACCATTATAATAAACCCTATTTTTCATTGTTTGGCTTAAGCTGTTTTACATCATTTTGAAGTTTTATTTGTTTTTATCCAAAATTTGATCTGTGATCTATCAAAATTTGATCTATCAATTTTTGGATATGGTTATCCAAGCGATACTATTCCAAGTAAATTTTATAAATAATGAGATTCATTAATATTGTATGCTGACGCTTGGATAAATAAGATACACGAGAATAAATATTTTTCCAAAAAGGGTTAATCGTAGAGCTGCGTACTTGCTGAATTTGGAAGCTTGGCTTCCACCTCCCGTCCCGAAGGTACATGGGGGTCAAATTCAATGATAAGGCATTAAGAGCTTAAGGCATCAAGTGCTTATTATTAAACGTACATAATAATATTACCTACACAAAAGGCACTATCTATCGCCAAATGCAAAGCCCTATAAGCAACCAATGACACAGAAATCTGCATTACCCACCCGACATAAAAATTTCGACCTATTTTAAATGCGTCTGGTTAAAATACCTTTTAGCTTCAAATCGATCACGTGACGTCGACCTCGATAGGACCAAATATACTGCATATAGAGGACATCGGGTAGTAATTTTTACCCGTTACTCACATTTTGGATCTCTAGAATTTTCAACATCTACTTTATATAGCACAGTTATTTCAACATCTGTTGTATGTAGTATACACTTATTTCAATTGCGATATTGGATTTTTAAAGCCTTCTAGCGAAATGTCAAATGACATCATTGGGTTTTTTATGTAAATTATTTTTTGTTTTGTCCGGGTATATTTTGATAGACAATTATGATTTTATCCCGCCCTTGTAGTATCTAGCTATTTTTATTTTTTAAATCTAGTTATTTTTGGTATAGCCGTGACATCTAGTATTAAAAATAATGATAATAAAAAATTTGTTTACATTAATAGCGGTGAAATACGAAGATCTACAAAGACATTCGAAGGATGAGCCCAAAAGGATACAAAAATAAATTCTATTAAATAAGAATCGTAATGGTGAATCCTTCGGTCCTTAATAAGCTAAAGTGTCCGAGAATTCATCCCTAAGCATTTATCAATATTTTAATACATTCTATCAAATAACTAATCGGTATGGTGAACGCATCGGGCTTAATGTGGTGGAATTGGAAAAGGCAAATCGTATAGATCAAGGATTTTTTAAAAAATAATAGGAGTATGAGATAAAACTGTAGTTAACAAAACATGATGCCTTAAACATACTTGTCAAGCATATTTGTGTTTAGTTTAGATCACCAACGTAAATGAAATCTTGATTAACTCGTTCACTCATTTACAAATATCTCAATACTACATAGACCCAGCCTCAAACAATTGAAGTAGTTTGAAACACTGTATTTCTAAGCAGAAGTTCAGTTAAGTGGAAAAACATAACGTTTCGACTTTCACTTGGATGTCATCATTACTAGAGAGTGTTGTATTCGCAAGAAGGTAGGTGTTTAGATTCCCTTGAGATGGAATTGCACAGTTATTTTAACTCGAGAATAGTATAAGCGAATGGAAATAACATTTCAATTAAAATAACATTCCATTGTTGCATTAAACTTTACAAATTTAGTCCCAATGAATAACTTATACCACGTTTCTAGTTGATACTTTCTAAAATATCGTATTGTCACCTCGAAAAGAGCATAAAATTATGGAATAGAATCTATTTAATATATTAACGTACCAAACAAATGTTTATGGACGAAAATAAGTTTTGAACGTTTCTACGACTACAGCTATTATATATTGGATTTCGAAAATTTTATCTATTACTATATACATCAAAGGTTCTGGCCTACTTAGTTTTGATCAGAATATTTTGTCACTAGTTTAGTAATATAACCTCAGAAGTCGATCACCTCAGAAGTCTAGAGTTGCTTAGAGTCACAATCGATTAGCAAAGGAACGCATAGCTATTTCTTTAAAAACTATAAATATTCATCTCTTGACAACGCCACCAAATTGATGTTTTCGGTCTCCCGGATAGAAGTGTCAATGCTCTGACATCAGTAATCAGCCAGACCTCTTACATTTATCAATTATTGTCTTCACAGTTGATGTACTTGAACTATTTTGTCTTCCAAAAATTGGACGGAATTTGCAAATTTGCGAACTTTCGCCATACCTGAAGTAATGTTTAACAATAAGAATACGTTGATCTGTCAATTAGAGATCCATCTTTATTAATGGTTAACTGTCTATTATCGAACTGGCAAAGTGCTGTGACTGTCAATGGCAAAAAATGGCGCCAAATTTAAATAAAAATATTGTAAACTTCCAACTTGTTTCCACCACCAAGTCCACCGTAAATACGTCTACTGAAATTGTTCTCTTCCCAGGCTAAATCGTGGATCCATTCAACCAGTTCCAATCCACTACTATGACACGATGACAGCTGAGCTTAGAAGAATCATATTAGTAATACTTTAGAGTAATTTTGAATGTTTAAGGGTTCAATGTGAGTTATGATATTACACTCTTTCAAATGCACAAGATATTATCACTTAAATTCGGTCTTTAAATTTTAATGATGATTATCCACCAGGAGATTATATAAGAATATACATATAAATGTTGGCGGACAGTTTAATACGCAATTCATAATCTTGGACTTCCTGGGCTACATACTAGAACATATAAGTGACTTGGTAATTAGCATTAGCTTCAAATAAGAGAATAATAATAATGAGCCAGCATCTTTTATCTAAGTTCATTTATATCAGTTTTAGGCTCTCAAACAAATAGAGAATAATTACGACGCCAAATTGCACCACAAGCAATATTATTCGTGATGGCTTAAGAACATACATTCAATCAGCAACAGTACCTTATGCCTAAATATTATTTATTTTAACACTTGCAATTTTTTTTTGTGTTTTACGTAGGAAGTGGATAAACCTTCAAAAGGCGAAGGATGCTCGTGCATCCAACAGTGTGGGATTTTTACCCTAACTAAAACTCCACTCCCTGTTCGGATTGTATATTGTTTGGAGATAGTAGAGCTTGTTTGAATGAGGCATTAGGATTTATCATCCTCTTCAGTCTGGAACTGGTATTGAGTGGAATATTTTTAGAAATTATAGTAAGCTGATGGCTTGCAGATAAGATATACGCTATAGCATTCGCTTTACAGCCAAGAGAACCTGCAATACCCTGGCCATAGCATGGTCAACTGGGGGAGTTTGGTTTACTGGGGTGAGCTGATTTGTTAGTGGTCTTGTATTTTTATGTCCTTGCTTGGCTGCGCAAGTCGGTGCTAGTTGACCTGAAATAGAAATTAAAGTTGTTGTGGAAGACTTGGAAGTCTTGGAGATCCTCAGGAGTTTCCTGCATGGTTTGGATTAATCGAGCTGGCGAATGTGGGAAGGGTCTGAGAGGCAGTTTGCTACGGTGGTGTCTGTCATTCCAATCAGAACCAAGGTTTTGGTACGCTATTGGGTTGTTTTCTGCGTCACGTCGAGTCGGATATTTAGATTGTAGGGATTTTAGGCGATCTGTGATAGGCTCAGCAGAGCAGTGTTCATATAGTAGGGCACCCTGAAATTGGAAATTTAACCTGTGAATTTTTCGAAGTATTCTTCATTCACAGGTAGTAAGTTGGTGTGCTTGCACGTTAGAAAGAGTAGCATATAGAACAGCTCTATAGTCTAACAGTGGCCTAAAATAGGTTTTGTAAGTGTGATGTAGAGTTTTTGTATGACAGCCTCTAAAATGTCCTCTGAGTATGGAGATCAGGTTCACGAGTTTGCATAACGGAAAGGGTGTACTTTAGGTCGGAATTCCAATTAAATATTCTACTAAACCAGGCACATAGATGACAGATTTCGTCTTTTCACGAAATAAACTTGCAAAATCATTAATTCTATTGAAGGATGTTTTACAACTCATAATAATATAAATTACGTAAATCTCAAGTGCCCAAGCTCAAAAAATAATTACGAAAAAGGGACTGGGATAATCTGAAATACACGGATCAAAAAAATATTACTTGAAAATTCACATGAGGCGCTGACATTTATATGTTCATCAAAAAGATATACTATAAACGAAATAACTCAGCTTAATATTTCCAATTAAAAAACTTTAAACAAAGAAGATACTTAAGCCGCAACGAGCGGCTGCTGCAGGCTTGATTAGACATCAACTTGATGGTAACCCTAAGGCCGTCAACTACCAAAACTGCCTCAACTATAACTGCACGACGCTAAGCTAGCACATGCATTCTATAGATGCGGGACTATCCTTGAACCGAAGTCGGCCACAGACCACCCAAACTGACCTTGTCACCAACGTTTAACGACACAGACCCAACACTAGCCAGTTTCCGGACTCCACATGAATCAAGTCGGGACGTACGCTACCAGTAGAACTACGACAAAAATTAATGTATAAAGGACCAGATTTTCATGATGAAATGCTGATGTGACACATACAAGACAGAGTCGTCCATGTCACAATTTATCCAATCTTCTATGTTGACGTCACACTCTTCAAAACCTGGAGTTTCCTTGATAATTTCACTAACTCATTTGGATCGGAATCATCACTTTCTTGTGGTTCATGTTCGGGATACAACTGTTTCCATGCTTTCAATGTGGTATCTTTTACGGAGGCCGTAGCGCCGCCATATAAATTGCGTTTTTTAAATTCTATTTTTAATAAGTTTTTAGAACTTGTTTTCCATGTCTAGAAGCAGTATTTGAAGCAACGGCTTTCTGTAGAAACGTTTGAATGTTTCTATGACACTCTGATCCATTGGTTGTAGGACTGATGTCACGTTGGGTGGCAGAAATCAAACATTAAATTTACCATCATGTGAGTTTAAAACCACATTTGATGCATTGTCTATGAGTAAAAGTTCTTTGCCGGTTGATTATGTCATTTCTTGGTTTCTATTTACTTCCTCTGATAATCAATTCAGCATAATGGGTTAAGGTTTCAGGTCTAAACGATGCCCATAACGTATTGTTCTATAAAATACAAAATGGCCGTAAGCACTATATGTGGAAGACGCTCACAATTTCACAACCTACCCTATTAGATGATTGGCTGACTTGAACACTAATCACGCTGACACTGACAACCCTTTTCTACTCTTGACGAGTAATACTCTATTACTTTTTTATTTTACCATTATAACATTTTTCAAATTCTAAGACAGCATTTTCTCGTGTGCTCAATTAAAAAGTCTCAAGAAAATGACTTATTTCCGACTTGACCAAAAATTATACCCTGCCTCCGAAAATCAATTAGTCGATCGTCGAAAACCAACAACACTGTAAAGTAACGTTCCAAACTACCTAAGGTACCGCTACAACATATAACGTTTGTTTACTGTAAAAATCCACTGCCGAAATGACAACAGTAGATCGAATTAACCCTTATAAAATCCCTTTTCAAAGAAAAACACTGCAGGAAACAACTTACATATACAACGAGAACAGGTGAGGTCTAACCATGCCCATAACGTATTGTCCTATAAAGTTCAAAATGACCGTAAGCACTATAGGTGGAAAACGCTCACAATTTCACAACTTACAATATTAGATGATAGGCTGACTCGAACACTGATCACGCTGACACTGACAACCCTTTTCTATTCTTGACGAGTAATAACCTATTACTTCCCTATTTTAACACTAGATAATAACCCGTCGTATAACCATATTTTATCATATTTTATTAAATGACTTGGGTTATTTGACCCCTACCGGCGTTTTTCGTAATTCACACAGAGTAAAGTAGAAAATTAAGTTATATCATATAATCCAACATAATAAAAAAATTTAATGCACGCCACTGCTAGTATCTAGTTAATTCTTGTTTCTTTTAATGCAGCATTCGTACGTACTATA